>CM076573.1:937766838-937981442 GCA_034641835.2 Pinus albicaulis
TCATAGTTATATGTTCAAAAAATATACAAAATGGGACAATTATGTCCTACAAAATTAGGGCTTATGCCTGATCATGTCCATATCAAAAATATCAAGTCATCCAGTCATCCTAAAATCATAAGTTTATGGGCCTTGCTCTGGGTGAGCATCATGGAAGAACACTATGGAAGTAGCCACACGGCAGAATAGTATCACCCAATCACGTGGTATGCCAACCACGCGTCTCTGAATAGCCTCTAGGAGGTCTTCCAGTGCAACCATAGGGGCCTAGATAGTCAAACCCTCCAAGTTCCTCTGTATGGAATGGAGTACTCTCTCAGGATCTGCCGCAACATTCTCTACCTCTCTTCCACGGCGCCTCTGCCTCGGTAGACCCTCAAGTCTGGCTGGTCCAAAGTCTGTATCGTGATCAATAATTTTGTTAGTACTTTGTCCTATCAAAAATATTTTCATCTTATATTTTTCGAAAATACAAAAAATCAAATAATCAAAAAATATTTTAAATGTGATCTTACCAATCACTCCCCATGCGGCTCTGGGTGGTAGGGGCAGATCTGGGTATACCCTAAAGTCCATACCTGCATAAGGGTAATCCTCTATGGCGATAACCTATTCTCCCCACCATAGGAAGAACTCATCATCCCAGTTATTCCTAGGGACCTCTCTGCCCCCTAGTCTCTTCATCAGGTCAGCCTATCGTGTTATACATGGATCTCATGGGCTGCTGATGGTTGATATCACTTTGGGTTGAAGCCCAGGTAGTATCTCGAAAATAAATTACACCAGATATTCCCATATCTAGAGTGTTTGGTCTTACTTTTCTGGAAAGTCAATTTTTTTTTCAAATTGGTCAATAGCACCAATCATACATTGTATTTAGGCAATCCGTTGCCTAACTCATGGTTGCACGTAAGGCCTGGTGTAATGAAGCTGATCTGGATACTTGGACTACAGTGAAAAGAAGGATTTTCATGTGTAATCATTGTACATCTTTGATTGGGATCTGAGTCCAAACCTTCTGAGTATCTTCTGAGCAATATAGTCGGATATAGTCATTTACATTTAGCCCTCCTGGCGCCTTGCCCTGCAAATTCATTGTCTCTCTTCTTCGAGAAAGACCAATGATGAATTAAATGTCTTCAATTTCAATTCTCAATGGAATTTGATCAATCATGAATGCATCTTCTTCAGGCTCCTAGTAATCTACAAGCATCTCCAACAATTTGGTATTTGTTTTCATATTGGGAATTTTGAAGAATTTTAGCAATCCGCATCCTCAGAGCACTTCCAAGGACAAAGCATCTTCCATTACTCCATAATAAATTGCAATATTCTACCTCTCTCTCTCCAATTGATTGTCATCCTAATTCAATTCAATTTTTCATCCATTAGATATATTTTTTGAAAAATTACTTTGTGCATACGTGGGTTTCATTTTCACATAATCGTGTATATATGCAGCTTGAATGTTTTCAACCTGCGTATACGCAGAGGATTAATATAAAAATATAATTCCTACGGTGAAATTGACTTAAAAATAATTGAATTGCTAAAGAAAATCATAAGAAGAGGTTTGAGAAGGTTACCTGGAAGATTTGAGGTGATTTGGCTAAGAATTGGTCAGGATTCAACTTGGGGGTCTTTTGCTCCGGAGCCTTTTTCTCAAATTTCCCAATGAAAAAATAAAAAATGTGAGTTCAAAGGGTCTATTTATGCTAAAATTTCAAAAAAATTTGAAACCCACTTGTATAAATTTTGTTTTTACTTTTTATTTTTTTTCGAGACTTTATGACCTTTTGGCTTGTAAGTGGTGGGATAGGTTACTTTCAAGACCATGTGACTATTTCAAGATTATTTTTACTGCTTCGATTCCATGACCACTGACCCATCATGGTAGGTATTATGTTCATAACTGGCATATAGGTTAGGGAAATTCACTTTCCGTTTCACTTCTGCATTCTAGCCTCCATACTGAAATCTTGCCATAGGGTTGACCCCATCATGTTATGATCATTAAACCATTTTCACTCACCGATTTATAAAATCATGATATAATGGTAGAGCCATCATTTAAATGGGCTTCTTAGTTAGATCCTCGCTAGCATATGTTTCCCATGTTGCAAAATTGTGTAGCTTCAAGAGTCCTCTTTAGTCTCGCTATGACCTGTGTGACGAAGCTTCAATATTCTTCTTTGCTATATTTCTGGCTTTATACCCTAGAGGCTCCCTATTGTTGATTTTCTCTGATTCATTTCATATTTACCATTTGTATATCTTGGCCTTAAGCCAACTTCACTTGGACTCGTGTATAAGCCAACTTTTTGACCATGTCATTTTGCAAAGTCAACCTTGTAATAACTTAGCATCTGCAACTTGACGCCATTTTCCCATGGACAGAACATTCCTCTAAGTGTCATCTACCAATTTCGCCACCTTGCATTGAGCATAGTATTGTTCCTATCCCATGAACTACTGCATATGTTTCCTAACACTCGTTCTATCCACTGTACTATAGGAATTATTTTATTCTTATTTAGGCTTTCAATGTGAAAAAGAAAAAGAAATCAAATATCCCAAAAATAGCAAGAATGAGACATTACTTCCATATTTAATTGCAGCTAAGAGTTAGTTGTGTCACCCTTGAAAAAATCAAAAAAAGCAAAGTATTTTCTCCATTGGGATGGGTTTTAGTTTGACTTAGAAGAGCCATAACCTTGGTATTGAGTCAATACTCCCCTGATTGGTTATCTCTTCCAATTATATGGAGGGTTTATTCATGCCTCTTGCATGACAAGCTTATACAAAGTTATCATATGCTGTCATGGTCACATTTTGAGTCGTGTTTTTGTTCAAGGGAAGTAAACCCGAGTCAGCCTTTTTGCGGTGTCTCTTGACTCATTTTTCAATTGGGTATCCCCAGTCTGCTGAGTCTTGTTCTATCACATCAGCTATTTGGTCCTTTGCTCGTGTTGGTTTGATAAGGTCTCCATTTACTTCTTGTTGGTGGGTTTTCTCTTATCAAATTCAACAAATTGCTTTGAGAGTAAACCTAGAGTCGCACCCTAGCCCTATTTACATCATTGATAGGTGACCTTGTGCTCAACATTTGATCAACACCATGGGTCTTTGACTGAGTGGTTTCCCTTGTGTTCAACATCATCTTTCATTATCACACATGGGATCCATGCAGTACCTTGGTTTCCATTTAACCCTATCGTTGAATTCCTCGCCTCTTTGTCAGCTTTCATTATTGGTTGGTTCAGATAGTTTCTGTCGTGTGCTAGCTATATTTTTTTCATGTCGTAAATGTGCTTAGGGTTGGTTACTTCATCTTTCTTCATCCGATTCCTTCCAAATCTTGGCATGCAGATTAAAATCGTGCTGGATTGGTGTGGGATACCTTAATGCCTTCCTTCTAACAGATATTTTCCCATAGACTTCGACACATTTCTCTAGGAACAAGGTCTAGATTCCTTTTATTAGTATCTTAGGGTTTGCAGTCATTAGTGGCAGACTCCTTCGCTATCGACAATGAGAATACATCAATGTCTCTTGATTGGTAGATTCTATCAAGTGTTTGACTTCAACTCATTCATTCACACTTGTTAATGGTAATGGGGTACCTTGAATCTTATCATCATTATCGGTGAGTTGTCTCGTGTTTGTTAACGATATACATCAATGGCCAGTAATCAAACGATTTCTCACATGTTCGACTTTAGCTCATTTATTCCCATAGTGTAGAATTGTACCATGGTGATCGGTGAATACCTTGTGTTTGCGTCAGCATGATTTGGTTCACTTTGAAAGCTACTTCAGTTTTCTGCCAGAGACACCATCCACCTTATATGTTGCAATTCATCACAACATCATCTGATATGTTGGCACCCAAGTTGTGTGCATTACCATTGTTCCACCACTTATGATTTGGTACTTGGAGCTTTAGTTGTGACTTCAGTGATCAAATATCTTTTAGCATCATTGATTAGTTCTTTTATACCTGATAATTTGACATGAATTTGATATGTACCTTTTGGGGTGGTGATCAGATGATTCACTATGTACTTTACAGTTTCTGCTATACTTATATACATATTGGATCCACTCCATACTTGATATGCATACATGATTCAATTTCACTGAGCATGGGTATGCCCGCCCCAGACATGATCTTGCTTTTTGATTTCTTTCACTGGTTTTTTGGCAGCTTGAAATCTGGTGAAGTACTCTCAAGTCCTTGCAATATTATTTCTTATGCAAAGAATACATTTCACCCATCATGTACCCCTTCTAACCTCATATATTAGGGGGAATATATTATAGCATCATTTATCACCTCTATATACCTGATGATATATGTATTAGCCTTGGAAAACCCTTTCCATTAAGACTTGGTCCTTTACCTAAAAAATAATATTTTGAATTCCATACACGACTCTGCCCTCTCAAAAACATGTGCAGGCACGGGTCCACCCATATCTGACCTGTGTATATAATTTAAAATATTAAAAAAATATAAAACTCCCTATTATTTGGGCAAGGTTTATGAGTTACACCTGAAGCCCAACTATAGGAGCCCATGGCCAAACTATTTCCCAACTGGAAAAACTATTTTGAGGAAGTATAAATACACCTCATGGGAAGGCCTAAAGGGAGGAGAGAGATAGGTATTGATACTATAGCATGATAGTCCCAGATTAAGTCTGATTATCCTTGTGCCTCCTACACTTCCCAGGTTCAGGAAACCCTTGTTTCCTTCTTTGAGATGTTCACCTCCTTTATGTGACATCTTTGTGAACCTTTATGGAAGAATATTGTTGAGGCTTGGGTTGGACGGATCCAAAGGATAGTTTCTCTTGGAACCGTGGTTAAATCAGGTGGTATTCCTCCACATATTTTACATACATCAATAAAGAAGCTCTGTCCCATTTCTGATGTCGTGATATTTAATTATTTTATACATGTTAGTGATCTTGTTATAGTTGATTTCATGTTATTTTCCATAAGCTTATATGTTTTAACCACTGACATATAGGATATATATGTTGTTACAACTATTCTATGTGCTTCAGTTTAATTATTTGCATGTTTTGAAGCACGTGGAGAAGCAGAGGGTTTGAACCCTACAGGAACAACCTCAAACATAGGACATACGGGTAAGGTCATGTCTCCCAAGTTTTCTATTTTAAGCATTAAGACCATTATTTTTCCTGCTTCTTGTTGTTGTATGCCTTCCGCTCTGTTGGGGTCCTCAACCCAGACCCTAGGGTAGTTTCTCCTGTAACAAAGAGAAGTGTAATAGGCTTGGGAAAATTTTCATGTAATAAAATTTAATAAAGGTAAAAATAAGACCACGGTTAAGGGACACTTATTTGAAGTTGAATACTGGGAAAACATGTCCTAGTGGGTGTTATCACCCAATTAATTTTTTATTTTTTTTAACATTGTGTGTCTACACTATTTTTGGTCATAGTCTCAAATAGGTCTAAAGTCACTTTTTTCTTGATAGAGGGTAGATAATAGTTTATCCAGTTTCAAAGGTCATTTTCCAAGTTCAAATAAACTTCTTTAATTTCATTCCATGATAAAAAGGTCATATCATTCATCTAGAGCTCATGTCATTAGTTTTCAGTTTGAAATTCTATGATTAGCCACAATTCGCAGTTTCGTAGCACAGTCAGTTCAAAAAAGGGGTTTTGCGCTATGAAAGTGTAGCTACTTTCGTAGCACAAAGTGTAAAAAATACACTATGTGCACTATGAAAGCGCAAATTCTTAGATGTCATGTCAAGAAATCCAGATTTGTCAGAAATCCGTTAAGAAATGATATGGTAACGTTATGTGAGTTAATGAGAGGTCATATCCAAAGTACTTACCCATTTCATATACATCATCATCATGATAGGGGTTTCATTCAGTCGTAAAAAGGGATTTCAAATTCGAAAAAATTGTCTAGTTCAGTTATTCTGGTTTTTCCCCCCACTCAACTATTAAAGCTCTAAAAATTAGAGTTAAACCTGTGGTTGTTCTATACCAAGGTTATCATCATACTCAATCAAGCGAGGTTGTTCATACATATTCAAGCGAGGCTATTCCATTTTCTCAAGCGAAGCAGTTCTACAGGTTAAACAAAAAAAAAGCATGGTTGAAGAGAAAAAGAATCACAGTGGAGGACATTGTTTGAGATTTGAACTTGAAAGTATGAGGGTTTTAGCTGAATATTTAACAGTAATGGATTCTTTCAGTTTAACAGGTTGTTTTAAGTTCTGTGAAAAGTTACAAGGTGGGCATATTCAGGTGTCCAAAGAATTTTCACTTCATTTCAGTGGAAAAAGCACAAAGGTCGGAATGTTAAACATAGCAGTCACACCTGAGATCATAGCTATGGTAACAGAAATACCAAGAGGCCAGGAATCTTGGTTTAAGGGTTCCAGGTTTGATATGGAAGCATGCAATATATTTATGAAAACATAATATGCAAACATGGACCTAAACAATGCAATTCCCAGAAATTGTATCAAAGGTAACTATGCCAAAATGTTGTTCAATATCCAGAGATAATTCACATGCGAAGGTAGGTACCACAAAGTCTACACTTATCACTTCAAATTTTTGTTACATTTCACAGGCATGATATCACTAGATTTACCATTTTTCTTATATAGAATTCTTGCCAAGATGGCTGACAAAGTTCAGATGAAATCTGATGGCTGTGAAACATCCTTGTTTCACCATGGGTTGATTAAATTGTTAGTTTTGAATGAGCTTCAGAAAATAAATAGGGACTGGTCCTCCTTTTTATTTATGAGTGGCTTTGATATGGAAGCTCTAACCCCAGCTAAAAACACTAAGACAAATGGAAATCTTTCACCACTAGCAGAATCAAGTCAACCAGTGGCTACAAAGGCAAAGAGGTTTGTGAAATTGAAACCCAGAAAACAAGTGAAGAACCAGGCAGAGAAGACGCTAAAAACTCCCTCACCTGCAAGACAAATGTTACATGGTAGCAAAGAAACTAAAAAAAAATAAGCAGCAGATAAGCAAGAAGTTCAGAGAATAACAAGGAGCCAAGCTACAGCAACAAAGGGAAAATCAACAGT
This sequence comes from Pinus albicaulis, assembly GCA_034641835.2. Lineage (NCBI taxonomy): Eukaryota > Viridiplantae > Streptophyta > Pinopsida > Pinales > Pinaceae > Pinus > Pinus albicaulis. The sequence continues at coordinate 937,773,938 of CM076573.1, forward strand.
TTCAGGGTCAAGTGACAACCTAAGGTTGAAAGGAAAATTGGATGATATATTGCATGAAATAGACATAGAAGAATCACCCATAGTACAATATTATTTCATAGGAATAAGTGAAATCAAACAGAAAAAGTTAAAATCAGCAAAGAAGCTGGAGTTTAAAGGTGAAAACGCAACATTTTTTTTCCAAGCCAGAAAGCCTGTGACTAGGCATTCAAAAAGGCTCATGGAACTTAACACAAAAGTTGAAGAAACCTATGAAATAGCTAAAGTTCCCAAAGAGGTAATTGATCTCTCCTCGACAGTAGCATTGAAAGCAAAAAACAGAGTAGTCACAACACAAGAAGAAATGAAAAAGCATCAAAACCTAGAGGAGAAGTTGATATCAGCAAACCATGAGATTGCTAGTTTGAAGAAACGAAACAGAAAACATATCATTGAGAAAGAAAAATTCAAAAGAATGAAAGCTGTTTGGGAAGGTCAAATAGCCTCTAGATAAGAATTCCCAAGCAGTGAAGAACAATTCTTCACATTGACAGTCCCAGCTATTAAGGAAGCAAAGTTTATGAGAGTGATCAACACTCATTTAAGAACTAGAAACAAAAAGCTAAAGAACCAGGTGGAAGATCTACAGATACAGTTGAAAGAGTGTCAAGAAGAATTGAAAAAGCAGTGAAACAGAGTAACAAATATATAAGACAAACTCAGATGAAAAATGAAGGTTAAATTTGATGAAGAATATATTTTCAGGGTTATTTTGCTATAGGTTTTGAAACAATATCACTGTCCTTAAGTTTGAGTATCCCCTTATAAAAAAATTTAAAAAAATTTCAACAAATCTTCTTACACAGCAGTTTCGTAGCACATATAGTGCAAATTTGATGAAATGTGCTACAAAACTGCTGAAGCAGTCATTTCATCATTTTTCATAGAAAATTTTGAAGGAATATTTGTGAGTTTGGTTTTGAAACTTCTTGTGGGAATGTGTCAAGTGAAGATAAAGGCTATCATGAAAGAAAGAGATTGAATTTTTTTGAAGAAAGGAGCTAAAACCCTGCGCTACGGAACTGTGTTGCTTTCGTAGCGCAGGTCTGTTTTTAGTTTTTTACACAATTCGAAACTAAATTTTTGAGCAGCTGGCACAGGAAGAGGATATATGCACATTTTCTGATTTTAGACAACATATGGCATCCAAATTATGGTGTATAAAGGGTTAGAATGTATCATACAGACAAAGTGTATCAAAAGCCTAAAAGGAAGGAGACAATTTCCTAGAACATAGGAGAACAACATCATCGATAGAATGTTCACATCAAGATTGGGAATCATCATCCAAATTCGACTTCATGGAAAAGAAAGTGGCATAAGATGTAATGAAGACTAGATAAGGATGTTAGGAAGGAAATTAAAGAATTTTAGTCCTATTTGGAATAGGACTACTCATTAGGGTTCTACTTGTCAATTTGTAATAAATATCATGTTCCATGATTAGGAAAGGTGTCAAAAACTATGACTTCGATGTCTTTAGGGGAGGATAAGAGAATCCTATATTGTAAATTATCTATAAAGAGTATGAGGTCAAAATAAAGAGGGTAGGACATTTTATTAGCAAAAAGACTATGTTTTGTATGTGACTGTTTTCAGCTTTAATATAGAGAAGTTTACTTAGCCAACTTGAGATTCGTACATAGTTTTAGTGTGTGTTTGTTCTATTGCATCCTTTTACTATCTGTTGCAGTGGTATTTGCTTATGTTTACTCAGAATTCATCCTTGATGCTCTGACTTCCTATGTAGGCAAATTGACTGTATTTCTACTATCTCACATGTGTATCTTTTGACTAAAACTCTAACATGCCTCAACTTCCATGCTAGATAGATTATCTTGGTTTTGCTGAAGTTATCATGACTCCATAGCCCAATGAATACTTGCTAATCTGATTTGCAACCAGTTATACCATTTATCTGTTTTTGCCACATATAGAGTTAGTCATCTACTTATTTATCAAAAATCATAAACCATTGAGAGAGCCCTCTCAGGTTGAGGAGGCTAAGTCTCAGCCAAAATATTGGTTTGAAATAGTTACACAATATTTACTTGATGAGTAGCCCATCATGCTTGATTTTGTGATAATAGTGGGTATCACTGGATATGTGTTTATGGCAAAGGAAAATTGGCAAAGGCGATGACTAAGGAATTAAAGAGGAATTTTTTTTTTTGGTACATTTATTTATGAAACTATATGAAAATAAGATAAAATGAAGTTAAAAGGTCACATGTTGCATGTGAGGAGGAAAATAAAGGAAAATAATGGAAAACAAAGAAAATATATGCCTCACTAATAAAAAAGCCACTTAGTATAAATTGGTACCTTTAGTCAATGTACCATTTCTTTAGTTCAGTTTTGGAGCTCTCTCATTATTCTCTCTCTCACACTCTTGGATTAAACCAGCATTGAGACAAGAAGGAGGAAATAAAGCAAAGGAAGGACAAGGAAAGGAAGGGAAAGAAAAGATCAAGCAAGGAAAAGCCTGATCTAACATCTTTAGTAGGTAGACATGCAGGTAACACATTGCATGTGTGATCTCCTAGATAGTTTGGACATCCATGGCTTATGCATGTTGGTATTCAGTTCTCTTGTTGTCAGTGGCATGGTTTTGCCAGGTTTTGACAATGGTTTTCAGCCTCACCTTACCTTTTTTTGGATTCCATGGTGTGTTATTATTTTGATCTCAGTTTTGAGATTTGAAATTACGGGATGGATTTTGGAATTCGGAGCGGAGGTGGTCTCAAGGAAAACTCCCAAAGGCCTAGGAATCCCTTGACCGATTTTGGAGGGATACATGGTAAAGCCTAAGGGTGGTGTCTCAGTTTAGGGCCTAGTGATTTGGGATTGGATTGCAGTAAATCTTGAGAGATAGTGAGAAAGAAAATTCCTCAAGGATAGTGATGGATTCTGGATGGAATTCCAAGTTCAGTTCGGTTTCGTGATCGGCACACCAGTTTTGGTGTGGTCATGGTATGGTGAGGGTGAAGGTGATTAACCTCTGGATTCCCTTGGTTGTTTTTGGATTGGTTTATCTATGAGATCCCACATTAATACTTGGAATATGGCACAGGGGTGACTGTTAGAAGAGATATTTGGCTCAACCATGTCTATGGGTGGGTGGTACGTGGAAGTCCCAAACCTAGTCGGGTATTTTTTATGTTTAATGGAAGCTAAGTTCTCTTGATTTTGTACCTATTAATGTGTGGATTTAATGGATGTTATCTAACTATTATTTCCATTGTTTTATGCTGGTTATAAGAATGTGTAAATGATTGGTTCATGTCATGTATATTTCATATATTTACTTGTAAATGTTAATATAATGGATGCAATAACTAATTGATGTCATATATGTTCAAGGAAGAGGGTAGTGATCCTTCTTGTAATGTTTCATAAGAGTTTTTAGTCATTAATGTTTTGTATTGTCTCCTAGACCTATAGATTTCATTCCTGCCAAGTGTTTGATAGAAATTCAATCCCAGTTGGGGATGGTCAGGCCTAGTCCCAGAGTCAGTTTTTGGTTATTTGGCATTGTATTCATGCGTTTAATGATTTCTGAATGCTATAGGAAGTTCTTAGAAGTGTCCGAGATTCTGGGCTTAAAATGTGCCTTAAATATTGTTGACACAGGAGCAAGTCTGGGCAATTGAGTCCTTGGACGCACACATGCCCATGATGTAGGTGTGTCCAGAGGCTCCCAAGCGCACCCTTGCCCATATCAAGGGAGCATCTGGGCGTTTTATTCAACAAAATTCAGTGGGACCCAAGGAAAATTCATTTTTATGGTTGGTATAACCTTTAGGGGTTCTGTAGCAGGTGCAAGGAGTCTATGTTATGGTTTTTCTGCATTGATTTCACTTCCTTAAAGTCACCAAGGAGGTTGAGTCTGCTCTTAAATGCCCTAAGCTCATGTTTACCCCAGTTAGCTATTTACTTGGGTATAAGTGAGGGGAGGTGTACATTACACGAAGAGGTGAAGAATATTTCACACCTGTAACTACCTGATGGTTTTTGAAGAGGCATGCATGCTATTTCTTAGTTGATGATCGATCCATGGTTCTTTGGAGATGTTGATTTTCTTGTTTTTCTTGTGCACAAGTCTTCACATGTTGTAGTTGACTATTGTAACCTTTCTTGCTTGCAGGTATCTCTATAGTTTACGATCTGATGTTGTTGGAGTGGATGGATTGTCTACTAATGTGCCCCTTCTCAGTTCAGAAATGGATTCATGATGCTCAAGGTGGATGGATCTTTTACTTTTTGGGTGGAAAAATGATTATGGGATTTTTATGACTATACAGGCTACTGTAGGAGGAATTTTCCTCCTATAGCAGTCACTTGATTCTTGTTTAAGACCTTATATTTCATGTGGAAATGGGGGCATGTAAAAAAATGTACAAGTAAAATACTAAAATCATCAGGAGGTGGTGTAGGTGGAGGAAAAACTAAAAGAAAAGCTTTTTATGTGTTTTTTTTAATGTAAAAAAGAGTGGGATTTGAAGATGATTTTTTGGCTAGGTAGATTGGATGGGTGATGAAATAAATGTTGGGGGAACTCTCTCAACCTTCCCTAAAGAAGACATGACCATTTGAATCCTTCCTCCAATCATATCTGCCTCTTGTAGCACTTCTGGTTGTCCTATAACATTTCATGACAGTCTCATGTAACATAATTATTTTATCCATATATCTCGAAAAGTAGAATGGATTGACCTAAATGTTTTTGAGAATGTTGCCATCATCATTAAGCACCTCCCCATAAAACATATGGGCCAATGGATGCACAAATCTAGAGAAAAATTAAAAATGGATGAAGGTGACGAAGGCCAATTTATCGAAAAGTGTGCACTCGAATTTGCTGAAATTTCTTGAGCATTTTACCACCATCCATATGCATCTCCACATGAAAAAAATAGGGTAATGGATGCACAATTTTTGAGATATGGTAAAAATAATTTCCACCCATGTATTTTGGCATCTAGTAGCAAAAAAAAAACCCTCCTATAACATTTTAGGACAACGAGGAAAATGAATGGGTAAGGCTTGGAAATGATGGGTGGATGTTGGAAATGGAGGAGGGTGATGGATTGACATGTCCTTGGTCTTGTTGGAGTGTCTGAGAAAAGGATGAGAAAGCCCAAGTTTGACTTCATTGATTATATTTTTTACCAACTTTTTCTTTTGGTGCTAACTTGTTTTTATTGCTTCCACAGGTTGGAGAGCACCTGCATTCATCAAAGAGAGATACATGGAGAAAATAAATTTTCCCAATTTTTCATTTTCTTTTTCTTTTAGGCCTAAGCTGCCTCAATGAGGTTTTCAACTAGTAGGTCTACCTAGGTGCCTCAAAGGATATTTTCACCTAGGATATTTTCTTTTTCTCCTTTTTCTTTTTTTGCAACCCATTGACTACCTCATGAAGGTTTTCAATAAATGAGACAATATCAGGCTCCTCAAAGGAGGTTTTCACCCGAGATTTTATTTTTCCTCTTATTTTTCATTTTTTTAATTTATTTTTTGTATCCTACTCTGCTTGAAAAAAACAAAATCTCTTTCAAGTATAGGAATACTTCCATTGGAGCCATGTGCACATCAAGATGAAAAATAAGTTTTTGCGTAGGCTCAAAATATATGCTTTTACATATACCTGAATTTTAGAGACCAAATTCTTTGACTTTGGTGATATCAAGCACATTTGAAGAAGAGAGTGATGCTCCATATTTTTTATTTTCTGGAAGAAAACCTCAATATAGCTTTAATGTTGGTTCGATTGCTCATATTGATCATTCTTCACATATTCTTCTACCATGACATTCAGATTTTCCTCTTTTTTTATTATTATTCTCTTGAGCACATGAAGGATTTGGTGATAAGCATGAGTGAACTTTATCAATAACCTATTCTGATGTCTAAGTGAAACCCATGATTCTTTGTTCTTCTCATTTGAATCTTCTTCTTCTTCTTCTTCTTCTTCTTTTTGAATATCGTCCTTTAATGAAATCAAGAGAATATTTTTTTGCAATACTCTTCCTAATCTAAGATGAATACCATTTATATCAAGAGGAGACGTTCAAAAGTGTTGTACCTCAACATTATAAGTGGGTTGAGCTACTTCCTTGTGTGGGTTTGGAAATGGTGGTACAAGTGTTGAGTGGGACTGGATCTTTGAGATGGATGTGGTTGGGGTTGGGGTTGGGGATGTGGTTGTTGTGGAGGCGGATTGTAGGGATAACATGGAGTTTGATATGAAGGATATTGAGGAAAATATTTAGGATATTGTGGATTTATCCCATAATTTTCTTGCCAACCATGTTTCCAAGATTGGTTTTGGGGCTAATATGGCCAAGGTTTCCAAGGAAAGAGTGTGTTCCAATTACTTTGAGATGGATGTGCATAATCTTGAAATTGTGAATTAAGTTCTTGCATCATATCAGGTTGACTTGGGTGTCATGGTCTTCTTTGATCTACATAACATAATTGATTTGGTGATTGACTTGCTCCATTATCCTCTTGGTAATATTCCTTCAACCTCGATAATGATGGGAAATATTTAATAGCATGTGATTCTACATGGATAACAAAAATATCATCATGCTCTTTTTTCTCATTTTTCATTCTTAAAATTTCTATTTTTTCACTTATATTTCCAATAATTTATTTTTTAAAGTTACCAAGAAATTTCCAAGTTCAACTTGAATTACCAATCCTAATGTTGATTTACTTACTCTTTCCCTTCCTCTTGATATACGCTTGAATGTTTTTGACATTAATTAAAATAATAGTTAGTATATTTCACCTCTAGTCATGAGATCAAGGAGATCAATCCAATCAACCCTATTTTTTCTAAGTAAGAGGGTTTTTACTGTGTCAAATCCTAAATGCTGCAGTTTTTCCCTCTTAACATTACATATACATATCTCTATTAGATCCTCAAGGATATCATCTTATTTTTTAGTCATTCTAAAGATTTCTTCTTTAAGATCATTGATCTTTATATTTTTATAGAAATATATTTTACATATAATTCCATCATCTTATTGAATTAATCCCTAAACTCATGAACCATTTAAGAGCTCTATCCTTCAATGGTTCCGGAAAAAATCTCAAATTTTGAGTATTTATTAAGTAACCATAAGATATTTAAAGGAATTCATATTCAAAGAGGAAGGTTTTAGGATCCTCTGACCTCATATCATGGAAGCTGGGAAGGAAAGATGGAGGGATGTCCTTCATATTCACACTGACATAAGTACCTTCAATGGGAAATCCAAGAGGATAATTTTCATTGTCGTCATCTCCATCCATTTCTTATACCTTCTTTGCAACCTCTTATTCTTCTACTTGTAAAAGTGGATGGTGATGTGGCTCTTATTGCACCACGTGATCAAGTGGGGGGTGTGGTATTGAATATATATATATATATATATATATATATATATATATATATATATATATATGTATATGTATTTCATTATTTTTTTGAATGAAAACACTGGTGCAATGCAATTTTCTGTTTTTTAAATGAAAGATGCCTAATGCAATTTTTGTGTGATTTTGCATAAATTAAAAGAAATGAATTAACTAGTGAAGAAAGCAATGCATACTTTGACACCTCCCCAAAAACGGTGCAAAAAAGTGATGAACCCCATTATTGCAATAAAAATGTTGCAACTCCCAAGGCTATCAACTTAAATTATCAACCCGGGATTTGTACAAACTTAAGATGTGTCAACACTATATGTGCAACATGAAATGTGTCCTTATTTCATTTATATGATGAAATTAAGTGAATATCATTAAAATAAACACTAACCTAATTTCAAAAATCAAAACATTAGTCTACTTGTAAATTAATACTCTAATTACAGAATGTAGAAAAAGGAAATTTGATCTTTTCAACAATAATGCTTGTATCTGAAACCTTAAGGAAACATGAATTAAAGAATCAAGTCTTATCTAATTTTCATTGATGAAGAACCCTTTTGATCACTGTGTTCAAGGAAACTTATCTTTAGTAACAGAATCCATGTACATTTCTTAAGAAAACATTCATTGTTATTCAAATGTGGAAATTTGTCTTCTAATTTTGATTGAAAATTCGTACTTGCACTGAAAGAATGGTGGGTCTAGAGTGGTATTTGGTCTTCCTCAATCATGGATTCAGATCCTAGGGCTCATTATTTAAGCCTAAGATATATATTCCAAGGTTTTGGAGCGAATTTGGTCAATTTTACACGTGTTACAAGAGTGCTACAATAGGCCCTGTTTTTCTATAGGAGGAGATAACTTGTCGAATGCCCAAGTAAATCAAATGAAAATGGGATGGGGATTTTTTTTATTAAATAGGATGTTTTAGGACTCCATTCCAAGTGGAATCGATCTAAAACATCCTTGTTAACACGTGCTAAAAAATAGCATAAAATTGCAGTTCTAAAAACTGGAAATTCAAGAACTAGTGAGCTAGTTAACCTACCAAATGACTAACCTAATAAAGTGAAAATAATACGGGGTAAATTTTTTTATTAACTTGAATTTTTTTATGACCCAATACAGGTGGCATAAACTCAAATGAATTTCATTAACAAATTTTAAAAAATATCATAAACTTAATATTTTTTTGCTACAAGGGACTTCCACAAATTCTAGATTTGTGAACTAGTAAACCAATCCAAGTAGCTTAGTGATGAATATGAATTTTCAAAGCTATTATAAGGATGAATTATGATTTTGAATCTGTAAATAACCTGCAAAAAACCTCACTTCAATCATTTCACCAATATGACCTACAAAAAAATAAGCATGAATAGTAAATGTAGAAATAAGAGATGCAAGTGAAAAAGACATTCAAAGGAAATACAAAAATTGTACAAGAAGGATCTGAGGCTCTTGGGATTTCCAAGCCCAAGGAAAGTCAAATCCCTATGAAGGAAACCAAGATTTAGAAGCTAAAATGGCACCAAACTTCATTATTTGAATCAATCCAAGTACATCCCTGCTAGAAATGAAAGTGGAGATGCTAAATAACAAGTTTTCTCCACAAGAAGACTAAGAAATACATGCCCCTAGAGGAAAATTATAATTCGTTCTTATACAAATATGGGGAAGCATTATACTTGAAAGGAGGAAGCTTTCCCCTCAAAATTTCCTTAAATAGTGGATCTAGTTCCCAACACTATGAATCTACATTAAATGATACAAAACACATTCCTAGATTTTCTCAATCACTGAGCTCCTGAATTCGTCAATAATTTCATAATATTTTGTTCATTTATTATCCAATATTGATCCTCTTGTAGCAGGGAACAAGTACCTAGATTATTGCCTCCTCCAAATATTCATAATATGCCTAATATTTTACAAAAATAAATAATATTAGGCACAAATATGCAATTATCTCCAAACCTTAGGCTAATGAACATAGTAAAGTTAAAAATATGTCATCTAATGAAAAAATAAAGGTTTAATGTGTTGAACGATGGTTAGATAAGACTTAATTTATGCCTAATTTGGAGGCCCATCAATAGTGTTTCAAGAAAATAATAAAAACACAAGCCTCAAGTTAGTTCAAACATGTTATGAATGTCCAGGTGTTAGAAATTGTGCTTGCCAACTTAGACAAGTATGGCCATGTCATCACATAAACATGTGATTCATTCAACACCAACTCCCATCACATGTACATACATAACTAATTGATTTTAGGTGTCAACTCTAGGGATTATAAACTATCTTTCACACAAATGTATCAAAATTTACCCCATTATGAATTTAATCATGGAAAGAATGAATGTTCATAGTGTTATGTTAAGTCATCTTTGGAAATAATAACACTCACCAATATATAGATATTAATGTAAAAAGTGGCAGGTGATTTTAAACAAATGAAGGCCTAACTCTTTTGATACAACATAAAATATGAAATAGATGATTACACATTATAATATGATTCAAAATATAATTAATTCATTCACATCCCAAAACCATATAACATATAAAAACGCCATGTTATAAGAAAGTTCAATCCATAACATAGGAAAAGGAAATGTGCAAGGATGAAAAACACAACATCAGGTTTATATTTGAAGTTGATCCACTATATCTACAATGTTATAAATTTTCTCCTAATAACAAAAGGAACATTATGTCTATAATTGTATAAATATGATGTTACTTTTTCCATGCAGAAAAAGACATTCATCAACCACTTTGTAATATCCCAAATCTGGAATTTTATACAACAATAAGAATACCTTAAGGTATTCCAAAGTTGGAGAACAGAAAGTAATCAAATCATGTAGTGTTTTAAAACACATAACCATCATAGAACAATTACAGCTACAAACTATGCTTTTAGACAAGTCACCAAGTGGGGAAAAGCAGATGTTTTTGCCTTAAAAATGCTATTTTCTGAGTATTGAGTTAAAACAGTGGAAAATAACGGTTTTTTCCCTTAGAATAGGAAATATAGGACATGCATGCAAAATATTTTTAGAAACAAATGCAATTATCCTAGTTAAATAGGCCTCCCATGCTCACAACTGCGAAAAATGGGCAAAACCCCAAGACTACAAAATTCCAGAGCAGCTGCATAAGTGACTGTGTAGTCTAAAGAGAGGTTAACTCAGAAAATAGAGAAAGATATTTGATAATTTTATTAGAATACTCAATGATTAACAAAAACATAGATCTAATCTCTTTTATACAAATCCAAGAAGACCCGACAGGGGTTTCCTGTCAGAAAAGATGTACAAGAAAAAGATGCTGCAAATATGTGGCTGAATAATTCTGTATGGCTATAGCTATGTATAATAATGGCTGAACACAAAAATAAATTTCTGTAGACTCCTTTTCTAGTTCTCCCAAAGAAAGGCCAATCCTTCTCTTGGGAAACTAGCTCCTCAAAATGGGACTTTCACCCCTTCCACTGCACACGTTAAGAAATAATTTAGTTTTCTGGAGGGAATGTGTTTTTGCTGAAGGTAGGTGCTTGGACCAACACCAGGTAGTGGAAAATTCAGATTAGAAACCTCCTCTTAGATTTCTCAAGCAAAATCTCCAAGAAAGAGTAGGGAGTCCCCACCCGGGTAAACCCTTGCACTAAGTAGTGCAGCAACTTAGCTAAACAGATAATTATGTAGGAATTCTAAGCAGACCTCATGAAAATATAATCTCCAATATGTACATATTATTTCCATTTCCTTCATTATATAAATGGTGATCTTCCTCACCAAGGGTCCCACCCACTATGAGGTTGTTTCCATGCAAAGGCTCCTCCAAAAAAACTGTGTTGTCCAACAAGATGGTGCAATGTATCTAGAAATATTTGTTGATTTGGTCAACCTTGAATGATTCTTCATGAGTTGTCCCTTTTCACACTCAAGGTGCCTTCATTTTATCTAGCTGGATTGATCTCTATTCACATTGAGCTGGCTAAATGTAGGATCCACTTCTTTGAGAATAGATCATGTTGACTTGGTCAAACCCGACCTTGACCACATATTTTAGACCTTGTTCACACATGTGGATGCTTGAAATGGTTATTACATGATCCCCTTTCACACTAGAAGGGATTTTTATTCATACTTGAGCAAATTATGAGCCCCCTTGCCCATTTATTCATCAATCTAGGTATCAAGAACAAAATTAATATTCCCATTAGCTGAAGCTAATTTAGGAATATTACACACTTTTTGTTAGGATTTGGGATCTTCCCTTGAGTTCTTTCAATATCCTCATCGAAATCATATATATAATAAAAAGTGAATCATGTCAAAGTCTAAAACATAATTAACACACTTATCACACAACCATAAAATCTCCGCCTACAAAATTTAGTCATAATTATATATCACTAAAGCAAAGTAAAAAATCCAAAATAAATGAGAAAATAAGAGCAGGGTTCCAGTTCATTGAAAATGTAAGGGAATTCTATTGGGTGACCAAAAAAAATTTAAGACGATAAAAGATCAACAAATATTTCTATGAAAATAATGACATTATTTGAAATCGCTAGGTTAGGAAGGCAAGAGAAGAGTTAAAATATGCTACTAAAACTATGAGATTAAATGAATTATAATGGATAGTTGAGAAAGCACCTAGGTGAGATCTGAAATTTGATTAAAATGTGGACACGGATATAATGCGGGGGGCTACAAAATCCCTGAAGAAGGACAAGTATAATCGAGGTGACATGCAAGCCATGGTGAGAAAAATAGAAAGTTCTTAGGGATTCAATGTGTGGAGTTTTGAGCTCTGTAGTTCACACAATGAGAACCACCACCACAAAATGATCTTGATCATATAAAAATTATACAAATGATCATAAAATAGCTTCATATAGGCCTCCTTGCACATAGATGACACTTCAACTGTTTAACTCCAAGTTTCCCGATGTTTCATAAATCAATGTAATTTCCAAATATGCATTCTTCTATCATTTTAATATATACAATTTTAAGATGATATATTCTTGAAAAATACTATGAAAATAATGACATTATTTAAAATCACTAGGTTAGGAAGGCATGAGAAGAATTCAAATATGCTACTAAAACTATGAGAGTAAATGGATTATAATGGATCACTGAGAAAGAATGTGGGCGAGATCTGAATTAGACAAGTACAAAAGGTGGGAGGATAAATCCCCAAAAAATAACAAGAAGTGTCGAGGCGACGTGCAAGCCATGGTGAGCGAAAGAAAAAATACAATGTTTAAGGATTCATTGTGGAGAGTGCAGAGCTCTGCAATCTGCACAATGAGAACCATGTTCACAAAATTATCCTAATCATATAAAAACTCTACAAATTAGCGTAAAATCACTTCATATAGGCCTCCTTGCACATATAAGTCACTTCAACCGTTTAACACTAGGTGTCTTAACATTTTACAAATTAATGTAATTTTCAAAAAAACATGTATATTATGGATGGGTTAACTTTTCACTTTTTATGAGTTCACCACATTACCTCAAAAATATTTATTTAGATAGATTGTAGAGTTTGAAATATTTTCCAATTTCCTGATACATACGAGGGAAGTTAATTCATTTTCATCACATTTCTAAAATTGAATTATGCCAAAAAATAATAATATGAAAATATCCACTTTCAAAAACATTATCATCTATGAAGTTGTTTACAGTGCTGGACCCACCAACATTTAGGGGATATCCTTGATATGAAGTCCCAACTAGACTGTTGGCCTATATAAATCACTGTTAAACGAATGAACAACACACATTTAATTATCAATCCAAGGACGTCTATTTATTCCAATGATAGCTTCACTGTCTGTGCCGATACACCAACCAGAAGAAATTCCAAAGAAAAGAAATCATTGCTGAAGTAAATGCTGGAAATAAATCATTCATGTAGAAATAAAAGGATCTACAGGATTGAAATCACACTTCAATTGATCTGTCTAGCTCGCCACACAAAAAGTACCCAGCTGGTGTTTATAGAATCATATGTGTAACAACATATAAAGTATTGAAATCAAAGCAGATATATTCTCAGCTGAACAACAACAACAACACTCAATCGATACATAAACTGAAATAAAATTATACACACACAACTAATTTAATCACTGCAATCCCTGCTAAGAAGGAGGGCCCTTCCTCCCTAGTAGGGCGTAGGTAGAAGAAGAACTTAATGGAACTTAAATAGAATGATGCATGTAACAACAATAATAGGATAATTTGTATTAATTTGAACACAATTACAAAGCCAAAATAATGTTGTTCTCCGCTAACCTCTCGACCTCTAGGGCCGAGAACTATATAGTAGTTACATCAGAAAATATAGAGATAGATCAGTCATGAGAATCTTATGATTCTCATGCTGATCTAAATAGAACACATATATTTATAACCACTTCCTAATAAATTTCTGACTAGAAAATAAAATATTACAATCGAAATCGCCCTTAGGTTGTTATCCCAAAAATACAATGCTAAACAACTTCTACAACTATCGTAATGGAATCACAGCTGTAGTGTAACGGCTAGAGGACAGATCAGCAACAAAAATTGACAAGATGAGTCAATGGTACAACTATATCAGCAGTTCTCCAACGAGTCTGTAACAGTAGAGTGTAACAACAACTTATCGGCAGGTCTGTAACAACAAGGTGTAACAACATTGCTTTGCTGTAACAACACCATCTTAACTACTCTTGTGAACTTCGTGCTCGGGATCTTTGGCGCTACAAATGACATCTGAAAAGACAAAAAAAAGACCATCGATCTTCTCCAAACATTCACCATAAATTATTCATAAAAATTTATGATATATCATAATAATTGGTGAATTGGTAAAGTAACGAAAGTGAGGTGAAACAACACAAGTTAGGGTAAAAAGGTAGGAAAAAGGGGTAAAAATACTCTCATTAGTTATGGTTATGAGGCAAAATAAGGAAGATAAGTGTAGGAAAAATGTACAAAACTAGCACCCAACATCTCCCCCCAACTGAAATACTTGCATGTACTCATGTAAACTCATATCTCATGGGAATATCTTCGGTGCAGGTCGATGAGATCATAAGCACCAGTTGTGTCTTCATTTGCAGACCTGTATCCCTGATTGGTCATCAAATTCCGTACCCAATATTTTGACTCATACTTAATTCATAATTGATCTGGTAATCCTCAATGGGCAACCAGATCAAAGGAAACTTGAACCTCAATCCCATCCACAAAGCACCAAGGGACTGTACAATCTGTGCGTAGGCTGGTACATGTGTAACAACTACCACAAAATTCTGGAATGAGAATGGATCCCCCTTCACTAGCTCCTCACTGTTGGCTTCCGTGCATTTCAAGAACCCTGTCAAAGCTCGGCTCTTCATCATTGAGAACTGATTGAGGCAAAAGTTCACAATTACTCTTCTATAAGTGGCAGCTAGTTCTTAATCCCGGGGGTACTTAACATTCTCTTGAATTCTCGTCTTAACTCGACAACCCGTCCTGGTTCTACCTAAACCCACAATGTTGTCTTCGCCTCATTAGTCTCCATAGATTTAATGTCCAGATGCCATTCAATCTGATTCTTCATGAAGGACACAAAAGCCCTCAATTGAAGATCTCCCATATAGGAGAATATTGTAACAACCATTTGCATACTCTTATGTTCACAACTAATATTGTGTAATAATAACTCACACAACAAGCTTTTCTCATCAAAATCGGAGGCATGGAAAACATCTAGAAACGTACCAGTGGAAGAACATAAATAAGGTCTGTTCTCCATAATGGTTTTCAATTGAAACAAGAAGTAAAATTCCCACAGAAAAATAGGATAGGATGGATAAGGCTGCCTACAACCCAACAAGTTGAGGGTGAGGTCATGAAGTTTTTTCTTTTCTATGGTCAGGTCCTGAACCTATTGCTGTAAAAACATCAATTGTTCTTCTTATTTCTTTAGAGCTTCCTTCTTATTGTAATTATCCCACCCTTTCTTCAACTCTGCTTTCATCCATATTTCATGTAAAGTGTCTATTTCTCTCTGATGTTCCTTTAGCGAAATTGTCCCATCTCGAAGGGAGATTGCTTTTTGTTTCCACTTTTGTAACTCATAAATTAACAGGATTTTCTCAGAATTCCATCCCGAGATGGGACTCGGCGTTCTCCTACATCCAATATCTTCATCAACAATGGGTGTACCAGCCTCCTCTACATGGGGTTGTTCCACCTCTACTGTTGGTTCTTGTGTAATAGTAGCCTCCTCAGTGGGTTCTTATGTGTTAGGCCCTTTGTTTTTACCTAGAGTAGCCTTTGTGTCCATTGTAGTTTCTTCTACAATAGGAGTGGCCTCCACAGGTTCTTGTGGGTCGGCTTCTAGGTCAATTATTACAGGAGACTCTGCTTTAACTGCTAGTTCTTATGTAACAACAATATCATCAACAGGTTCTTGTGTAACAACCACCTGCTGTTCTATTTATGTTTCCATTGAGCTGATATTTTCTCTACGGGCCTTATATCCTGCTATTGTTAAGTATCGAAAACATGTCATGCATATAAACACTGGGATTTCCTTCCCCTCAAATAATTTTCTCTTCAATTCCTCGTTTTCCTTTCTTAGATTCTCAATTTCTAAAAACAAGGCATTGGTTTCGTCCTTACCTGATGAGGAGGGTCGCCTTTATTCTTCTACAACTTATGCTTACGTCTGCTTCTCAGTCGTAGGAAAAGGTTCTTCAGGTATGCTGACCTTCACTCTTTGTTTCAGTCTTTTGTCCCCAATTTTTTCATCAATATTATTTTTCCCAATCCTAACTCCAGCAGGCTGAGTCTGGGTTTCCACCTCTGCTTGACTTCCTCCTGAAGTCATGGTCTATTTCCCTCAGCTTGTCCTTGGCCTTATTCTCTTGAATTCTTCCCAAGTTTTTCCTTTCTGGCCTAGGGAATCCAGCACGATTAGGTTAATGAGTCTATGATTAGTCACACATACCTCCGGGTGTGTTGTTTCCATGTGCTTGATGTTCCCTAGAAAATAAAATGGAAAGTTAATTCTTTGCTGGTGCCTAAGGTGATTAAGCAGAGGAAAGTGATAGTTGAACACTATCGTGGATCTTCCCTCAAAAGCGATATATTTAATCAAGCCTAGGGTAACATCTTCCCAAGGATGAAGAAGTGACAATATGTCAATTCCTCTTCCTTTCTTCTCTAGTTTTTCTTCCCCTACTAGGAAGTCTTCTTTCAAGGAGGGGTCATTGATTTTTCTATTAAACCTCCTTCGCCCCTCTACTGGTAATGAAGTTACCTGGGCAATTACCTCTTTAGTCACCTCCACTTGCATGTCCCTTACTCAGGTTTTATTATTGTTCAAGTTCTGAGAAAATTCAATTACCACCGCCTCGTTTGAGCCTTCAGGCTTCTGGAAAAACTCAACCCCTCCAGCATCTCTGAATATATGGTAAGCTTCTGGACAATTCTGCAGGGCATCCATGGAATCTGGCTTGTGCCTAACCACTGCTCCACCAATCTCTACTATTTGTTTCTAAATTTTCTTCTTACTATTCGGCCACACTACAATATCACTGAGTTTCTAAATTCACTTCTTTGTTGTTCAACCCTACTATAACATCACTGCGTCTCTAAATTAGCTGATTCTCGGCATTTCTGCTTATCCCAATTGACGAGTTTACAATGAGAATGCAAGGTTTCAGTTGTGGAGGTTGACGGGAGGTGACGAATTTTATAGATTTACTGAATCATACCTTACATTAATATTCATAAATGGCTCATTATGGAAAGTAATGGGATTTCGTACACACGTTCTTTTCCAACTGGATTCGGTCATCATTAGAAATTCTATTATTGATTAGGTGTATGTGGATTTAATAGATATTTATGATTACGAATTTTTTGCAATGATTTCAAGCCATATTCCCTCCCCCACCTTTTATGGGCGTTTCTTACTACCCACACACTACAATATCACCGAAGCTAATTCACTTCTTTGAAAATCTTTAACCATGTATAGAGTCTTCAAGGTCCTCCAAATATAAAAGATAACGCATTAATTTCCACCAACTTTTCCTCCCCTTTTTTTTTTTTTTTTGAAACTAAAGAAGAAAAAGCCAAGTAAAGTTCTAAAGGCAAGTCGCTAAGTCGCATATACATTATTTGCGACCCATGCGACCTATGCGACTCTGCGACCCTAAGGTCGCACAGGTCGCCAGGTCGCAAGAGTCAGAATTTGATCAACTTGCGACCTTGCGACCTAGCGACCTTGAGGTCGCAAGGTCGCAAAATGAAGTTTTAGAGAAATTAGCGACTCAGTGACCTTTGCGACCTAGCGACCTGAAGGTCGCAAGGTCGCAAGGTCGCAAACTTGCAACTTGCGACCTCATTAAATGTCCGCACGTGCGACCTTTTTATATAAGGTCGGGTCGCTAGGTCGCATTTGTGACTCTCAGCGAAAACCGTGGAATTGCTCTGACAGGTCGACTGGCGCGTTTTCTTCCGGGTAAGTTGCCTTTTCCTCTCGATGTTTCCCTCTTAAGCATTTCTTGCCGTTATTGAGCCTCCCCACGGTCTTATTTATTTGCTGGAAAGGATGTAGGGTTTGTCTTTTGAGTTTCACCGCTGTTTTGTTTCCCACAAACCCCAAGGTCACCCGTCTCTCACCTATTTCCTCATGGCTGTGCCTTATGGTCAGTTTAGGCCCTTTCAAGCCGCATACTTTTCCCGTTAGGGAAAGATTGGCCGCGAAGTCGCGCGCGCGTGAAACCCTCCGGCAGGCGCAAGTGCGACCTGCGACCTAGCGACCAGGTCGCAAGGTCGCAAAACTCCTTCTCAGCGACTCTGCGACCCTGCAACCTAGTCGCAAGGTTGCGAGGTCGCATGTGAGTCCTTTTGTGGATCAGCGACCCAGCGACTCCCAGTGAACAGTCAATTTACCTTTGCATGTGTAGACTCTATTTAGACATTATCATCATGTCTTTCTTATCCTGGGATTCTGTCTTGAATGCAGCAGGTGAATCCAGAGCAGACACAGTACCGGTCCTCTCCGACTCTAGCAATATGGCACCCCGGGTATCCCGAAGGAGAAGCAGGCAGGTGGTGGAGGAAGAGTCAGACACAGACATACAAACATCTTCGCCGCCAATATACAGAGACACCCTTTGCACCTTCGCAAAGGAGGATAGCCTTAGGTGGTATGAAGTATACCGTGAATTCGCCATGCCAGAAGAGGAGTTCCCAGAAGATCTCCCGGACCGTGAAGTATACCTGAAAGTCAAAAAGTCCAAATTGCACCTAGCTGGGTCACATCCCGCCATCTTTCCGTGCCCAGAGATGTTGGACTGGATCATACAGAAGACGGATCCGAAAAACTTCGCAATCCGAGATAGTGCAGGAAAAGCTTTCGCAACATTGGAAAGTTCAAGAGCACAGGTCTACTACTCGCTACCCAAACCAGAGGTGAACTTCACCCCAAGATGGTTTGCTGCAAATGAAGTGCCGATGGTTGACACAATCAGAAGATGGTGGGCAGAACCAGACAAATTTAAGATCAAAAAGGACCAGGAGTACCCGGTGGCCAGTCTGAGGAAGGTCTATAAGCTAGTGGCCGCCATGTTGTGCAGGATATACGGGCGTTCGGACGCCGCCACCTTCAACGGAACATGGGCAACCATTATAGAACACGTAACAGTCCACGGCACTCGGTTCAATTGGGCTGGTATATTAATGGGCTCCATGCACACAAATTTGGCTTCAGCTTTAGCCCCAGATGAGGGAGCGCCATCAGAATTCTACATGGCTTCGTATCTATTAGATGTTGTCTGTGCCCAGATGCATGTTGAGGGGTGGCCACATAACTGGGACCCCGAGCAGACCCAGGCAATACATTTGCAGACCAGGGTATTCTGGGAATCCAGGTACAAGTCGGACATCGAACAAATCTCTCACATATTCATTCCCGCCCTCTACGGGAAACTATTTGGTCAAGACACCCCCTGCATGTCTTGGCGAGCAATGGAGACACTAGGTCAAGTGGCACACTGGTTCCCATTCGCCGAATTCACGATCATCCGAGTATTTGGCTCGTTTAAAGCACCACATGCTCTACCCAAGTTTATTACCGATAAGGTACTCATACAGGAGGTGTGTTTCCAGATGACCACGGGCTTCTCTAACGTCCTTACCAAAGGGAAGAAGAAACCTTGGCCTGCTCTACCTCTCACCATCGGTGCTTATACGGTCAAGGACTCCAGAGAAGTAGCGCGTGAAGGGGAAGAAGTGAAAAGCTATCACTTCAGAAATCTGGATTGCCGAACTTACGATCCAATCAGGATAGTTCCTGAACATTGTAAAAGGGCCAATTTTAGATGGAGTTATCAGCATGTCGAGCGCCCGGATGAGGACGAGAGAAGAAATTGGTATAACGCAAATAGGCATCTCGCGCCAGGAATCGACTTTGACCGAGAAGAAGTAGAGCATCAGAATTTAGGAGAAAGAAGCCAGAAGCTTGGAGGCTCTTCTTCCTCCAAAGATAAAAGGACACAGACCGGTACGGGACCTGACACCACAGATCAGCAAAGGGAAGCAGAAGCCCAGGCCAAACAGGAAGAGGAGAAGAAGAAGAAGGAAGATGAAGAGAAACGCAAGAAAGACGCCAGGACAGAACGAAAAAAGAAAAAAGAGGAGGAGAAAGAAAGACAGGAAAAGGAGGCACAGGCGGCGGCAGAAAAGGCGCTGAAAGAAGAACTCAACAAAGTCGATCGTCAGAAAAAGGCAGAACAGGCCGCCGTGGCAGAGAGAAAGAGGAAAGAGGAAAAGGAAGCAGAGGCAGAGGCAGAACGCCGAAGAAAAGAAGAACACGACAAGGCGGAGGCAGAGCGCCGGCAAAAGGAGAAAGAAAAGGGTCAAACGCAGAATGTAGAGGACGAACTAATAGATGAAATTGATCTATTTCCCCTGGATATCCCTGCAGGTGGCACGGGAGGTACCCTCAATGTTGATGACATTCCGGGAGAAGAAGAAGAAGTCTTCGACTTGACCAGATTGACATTTGACCAATTCTCTTTCAAGATTCGACAAGAGAAAAGGAAATCCTTAGCGCCAGGCTACCCCGCCATCTCTACGGTCTCCACCAGAAAGGACATAGTCCCAGACACAAGGACAAATCCGGTTATGATAGCGTCAGCAGGCACCGCTTTTGCCGCAACCACAGAAGAAAATGTCACGAGGATGAGCAGAGAAATTATTTCTTTACAGAACCGGCTAAAAGCGGCAGAGCAGGAGAAATCAAGGCTAGAGAATGAGATGCTCCAGCTCCAGGGCAGGCCCGCTCAAGTGAATGAGGTCCCACTGGAGGTTAGGAAGGAATGTGATGTGTTGGAGATGACAATGAGGCAAGTATACCAAGAAATTCTCACCCTGCAACAAACAGTGGCCCCATTAGCAGAGGCACGGGAAGAAACCAGGCAGAAACACGAACAGCTCAAGGAAGCCTCGGCAGCCTTGGACAAAATGATGAATTGGACAGCACAGTATCAGCAAGCTCCCGAACACGTGCCTCGGAAAGATTGGAGTCATACGCAAGAAGCCAAAGTACAAATTTGGATGAGTATGCAATCCAAAGACAAGCTGTCCAAAGATCTGGACAAAGTAGTGTCTGCGTATAACCACCTAATTAGTGGTATCGACTCCATGAACGCTCTTCATCACATTCCATCATTAGGGGCACTAAATGAAACTAAAGGCTGGGAGCAGGTAGAGCAGGAAATTCAGTCTTTTCTGCAGCCCGTAAGACAAGCTGCTGCCGAACCGAAATTCGAGGCATCACAAGAGAACCTGAACCGGTTGCTTGTCACTCCAGTGCAAATCTACACCAAGCTTGCTTCTCTCTCAATGCTGATCTCCCAGAAGAAGGAGACTCTGGTGCCGAATGCTCTAGAATGTATGCATCGGATAAAAGAGGAAAGCCCTCTTTTCGCTCCTATAACGGCAGATTACCAGACTTGGAAAGACTTCATCAAAGGAAAGAAAGTCGACGCTCCAGAAACCTCAATTGCGCAACCACCTTCATAGTTTCAAACGCTGGGCCGCAGGTCGCATCTGCGACCAAGTCGCAGGTCGCATTTGCGACCAGGTCGCAAGTCTCATTTGCGACCAGGTCGCAGGTCGCAATTTTGACAAACAAGAAGTTGAATCGTCGGGAAGTTGAACCGTCGGAAGGCCATAAGTGCGGCTGTTGAATCTATAAATACCCCTATAGGGAACATTGTAAAAGAGGTCTAGGGTGGACTGAAAGGCAACATTGCATTGTAACTGAAAGATCATACTCTTGATATATGAAATACAATACATGTTAAAACCCCTTTGATTGGATGATGTGTTTAGCTGAGACAACATTGTGTGTATTCTGCGTACAGTTTCAGAATATCTTTTGATTAATGAATCTGTGTTATTGTTAGTATCATTCATGCACCATAGCTATCTGTGATTGTGTTGATGATGCTCAAGTTTATTATTCACTTTATAAGGAATGTTAATGAACTGTTTTATTAGCATTTCGTTATATCTTTCGGAAAGTTAAGGGATATTCTTGCCGTAAAGAACTGTTTCTTCGGCGGTCAGATTATCCTGCATGCATACCCCATAGATGTGTTGCTAACGACACTTCCTGAGTGTATGCATTCTGTCTATTACCTTGCTACGCACAGTGTCATATATTGGTTTGATACATCAGTCATGTATTCTGTATCGTGTGAATAAGTATATGTTTGCAGTTTCAATCAGTTTGCCAGAGACCGAAGAGATAGTCATTTAAGTGGTAGCCGGACCCACACCCCGGACGGGATCCCTACTCCAAACGGTTCAAAGTCTAATTGGGACTTTCTACCGGGGAGATCCCCTACTGTTGGCCGGACATATTTTCACGTCAACAGATTTGGCGCTAGAAGGAGGGCCATGGCATCCTCCCAGCATACAACAGACATTCCATCCCAAACTCCCCGTCGGGAGGTCATAAATAACGAAGTTGCCCTTCCCCCTTTAGAAGATATTCCAACGGTGGAAGCCTGATACTTCGAAATCACTAACGAACAGCTGAGAGCCTTGCGCCCAGTTGCCCGTAATCTCATCAGGGATTTACGGTATACCCCTATCATGGAATTCCTAGCCCACACTAGGACCCCTGCCGATAACATCACTCGCAATGGCGTGCTAGTCCGTACCGTACCTGAACTTGTGAATACCATGATTGAGGGCCT
Source organism: Pinus albicaulis (assembly GCA_034641835.2). NCBI lineage: Eukaryota > Viridiplantae > Streptophyta > Pinopsida > Pinales > Pinaceae > Pinus > Pinus albicaulis. The sequence goes on from CM076573.1 coordinate 937,796,703, forward strand.
CACACGGGCTGTCCAGGAAAATGACCCCGTTACCCACGATAGTGAAGGTTTCCCTGATACTGAACCTTTCCCCGAACCACAGCCTGACTTACATCAGTGGACCAACAACCAAGTTTATTCCCCACGAGAAGGAGAAGGGGAAAGAAGAAACGAAAGAGAAGGTAACACAGCCCGATGGAATGCAGAGGAAGTCAATAGGCCTCGAAGAAATGAAGGTGGAGCCAACAGGGGTCAAGGTCGTGGTGGTAGAGGGAATATCATTCACGACCTGAGACACCACGCCAACCATAATCACCACCAAAACCAAAATATACCCCCCCCTTACAACTGGGAGCTGCTTAGAAACGTGAATAACCGTGAAAGACACCGAGATGAACACTCTCGTCGTCATGAAGGAACATCGGTGTCAGGGACGGGAAGTGAGTCTGAAGCAGAAACCCGACACCATCAACGCCCCAGGAGGGTGCAGCCTCTGGCCTGGATGGCTCAATCCCCTTTGGCCCTCTTAGGTCCTCTCCATGATATGCCCAGACACCCGGAGAAGCATCTTCCTAAGTTCGATCCAGAGAAAGGCACATCGGCAGAAGACCATATTAGTAGTTTTTATCTGTCTCTACAAATTATGAGAGTTCAGTCCGATGATGTTGCATGTCGACTTTTCCCACACACTCTTGTAAGCCAGGCAGCCACCTGGTACCGCTCCCTACCCAGTGCGTCTATTACTTCATGGGACCAGTTCCGTCGTGTGTTCCTGCAAAAGTTTGCAGAAGATAAAACACCCTCTATGCTCCTCACAGAGCTAAGCACCATCAAGTGTCATAGAAAAGAGAAAGTTAAAGACTTTAACCAACGCTTCGCAACCATATTGCAAAAATTTCCTCCAAACTTAGCATTGGACGATTCTATCACCATCGACTACTATACCAAAGCCCTCCCTAGGGATATTGCAGTTTTCGTCAAACGTGAGGCCCGCGCTACTCTTACAGCAAATTACGCTGCTGCTCTCGCGGTAGAAAAAGACATGTTGTCAATAGGAGTCATGGATCATGACGGAAAGGATGATCACAAATCAACCACTAAAAAGGGTCAGTCTTCCACCCCAAATAGAGAGAGAGAAATTTTCGATTTCGAAAGTATGGCCAAGACCCTCAAACTACTAACGAATGAGGTCTCTGACTTAAAGAGAAAAGGCGTTGAAACCTCAACTACAAATAAACCTCCCAAACCTTTTTTCAAGAAAAGCAATCCCAACACCAGCAGGCCTCCGTCAAACACCAGTGCTGCTCTCAACGTGGAGGAGATAGGGAAAGACAATTTTTGCTCTTTTCACCAAGCTGCCCATTCTGAAAAAACGTGCCCGCAATGGATTGGCAGCATGACCGCAGTGGTTAACCAACTTTTGGATGATCAAACTCCAGGAAGCCTGACAGAGGATGAAGTTTCTGATCGAGACGAAGTTTCGCTCCTAGATGGGGAATCGGGAGCCTCTGTCTTAACTTTTGATGTAATCCGCGGGGGAGAGAGTCTTGCTCCCATTGATATTAACATGGCAGGAAGTCCCAAAGCTCAGCCCACTCGAAACTATAGTCTTAGAAGCAAAGGATCTATTCCCGAACAATCATATGAAGACAAGAAAAGGGCTTTCCTGAGGAAAATTCTTCCCCCTAGCAACGAAGGACCAGCTACGCCGGACAAGCCTACCAATAGTAATGGCAAAGCAAGTCAAAAGACCAAACTCTCAGTGGAACCATCGAAAACCACTACCGAACCTAGTCCCCAAACTGATACTAGCTACAACATAGTGGAGGACATGAAAAAGACCAGGGCTAATATCTCGCTCTACGAGTTGGCCCGCATCACGAACCAAAAGGAACTTATCCTAAAAGCTTTCACTAACAACCAAAACACGAAGAACGTCAGCAACACGTCTGCACAAACCAGTCCAGATATCCAATCTATAGTGAACGTTGTCAACACGAATTCGAGAGGATCCACCCCTCCATTTCTCTTATCGTTTGAGATGTTTAATTTCAACGTTCACAATTGCCTCGTTGACTCTGGTGCATCCACGAATGTCATGCCTCTATCTGTGTGCAATAAACTCAACATCCTCCCAGAGAAAACTGACGCAAAAATCATTCAACTGGACAGATCACAAGTACCAGCAGTTGGAGAATTAAACAATGTCATCATCCGCCTCTCATCCGACTCTAGGGTTCATCAATGTATTGATATTGTGGTTGTTGACATCCCAGAAGCCTATGGTGTACTGCTTAGTAGAGACTGGTCTAGCAAATTGCAAGGATACTTCGCCACTGATTGGTCTCACTTATGGCTACCTTACAAAGGGAGAAACAACCAAATCAGAGTCGAAAGTGAACCATACATGAAACACACTGTAACTGATTTGGATGCCACAAATGAACCCATCAGCTTCGCCCAGGAGGAACTTGGTATGTGTTTTCTAGATTCCATTTTTGGATGTTACCGACCTCCCCAGTCTGCAGTAGGCCCCGAGGTCCTTTCTGAAATGACTCTCGTCGCAGAGGAACAAGCCCAAACTGTATCACACCAAGCCAAAATTCCTCCGCAAACCGCCACCCCAAAGGACCCGGAAAATGATATATGGACATTGTATTACGACGGTTCCAAGAATCTCGATGGTTCTGGCGCTGGCTGCGTTTTGCTTGATCCGCATAAGAAAAAATTCTTAGTCTCTTGTCGTCTCGAGTTCCAATGCACTAACAACACTGCCGAGTACGAAGCTTTGATCCTTGGGCTTAAAAAGGCGCTGGATTTGAAGGTAAAATGCTTACGGGTCATTGGAGACTCCGAGATTATCACTCGGCAGGTACGCAACACTATTCATTGTTTGTCTCCACATTTGAAGGCGTATCAGCAAGAGGTATGGCGATTAATTTCTGCTTTTGACGCTTTTGGAATTAAGTCTGTTCTAAGAATGCATAACGCAGCGGCAGATACTCTAGCTAATGCTGCCGCCAGGTTTACCCCCTTGAGGGACGGGTTTTCTATTGAAGTTATGTATAAACCATCCGTGCCAGACAATATCACTAATCTGCGTGTTTTTGATGATGATCAACAGGTGCTGGAATTTATGTGCAACTCAGAAATATTCAAAGACGCTGCTATAGATGAAGATGAGCACGACCGGGCTATGCAAAAGGAGTACGAGCAAGTCAAAGGAAACCCCATGCCTAAAGGGGTAGTATCACTGGAAAAGCTTTTTGATCTACAAAATCGGTTCCGTGGGCCCCCAAATGCAAAAGTGCAGAGCTCGATCTTGGCTCATCGACAAGTGAACTTGGGATCAGAAGATAATCCTAAATTCATCAACCTGGGGAAAGACTGCACCCCCCGAGAAGCTCAAGATTTCACTCAACTATTTCGCAAGTATTGTGACGTATTCGCTTGGACATATGAAGACTTACGCACATACGATACTCGAATCATACAACATGTGATACCCATTAAAGAAAATGTAAAACCATTCCAACAAAAGCTTAGGAAAGTACACCCTACAATGGAGCCGCTGATTCTAAAAGAACTCAAAAAACTTTTGGACGCTCGCATTATCTTCAAAGTTCGCCATTCCACATGGGTGTCCAATTTGGTGCCGGTACGGAAGAAGTCAGGTGAAATTCGCTTATGTGTAGATTTCCGGAACTTGAACCGGGCCTCGAGTAAAGATAATTACCCAGTGCCCCCTATGGAGCAGATACTACAAGCAGTGTCTGGCTCAGAAATGTTCTCCTTGTTGGACGGATTCTCTGGCTACAACCAAGTACTAGTGGCTGAACCGGACAGGTTAAAGACTACCTTTCGGACTAAGTGGGGAACTTTCACTTACAGGCGCATGCCTTTTGGATTAATCAACGCGGGAGCAACATTCCAAAGAGCTATGGATATAGCATTCAGGGGTCTGATTGGCCAAAGTGTGGTGGTCTACTTGGATGATGTTACGGTGTTCTCTAAACACCGAGGGGATCATTTGCGTCACCTCAGACAGATCTTCGAAAGATGCAGAAAATACGGTATCTCGCTCAACCCAAAGAAAAGCGTTTTTGCTGTAGCAGAGGGAAATCTACTAGGCCACATCATAACTAAACAGGGCATTGTCGTTGATCCAGAACGTGCGAAAGCCATTGCTCAGATTTCTCCCCCCAGCAGTAAGAAAGCAATGCAGTCCTTTTTGGGAAAGATAAATTTCGTACGTAAGTTCATATCAGATTTCGCCCAGATAGTGAAACCACTGCAGGGGATGATAAAGAAAAATGCCACTTTCAAATGGAATCAACCCGAAAAGGAAGCTTTCGACCAGATCAAGAAAGCAATAGCCGAAGCGCCTTCCCTCCAGAGCCCAGATTTCGGCAGAGATTTCAGCCTGTACACGTTTGCTTCAGACTCATCCCTGGCAGCCGTACTCACACAAAAGGACAGAAATAATGACGAGCGTCCCATTTCGTTCATGAGCACTGGTCTGCAGGGAGCTGAATTAAATTATCCTGAAATCGAGAAACAGGCTTATGCAGTATACAAAGCGGTCAAACATTTCAGACCATACATCTTGAAAAACCATGTCACAGTTTACGTTCCCCATCCAGCTGTTTGCTCACTGTTCATGCAGCAAGAGTTGGGCGAGAGAAGAGGGAACTGGGTTGCGTGTATGCAAGAGTACGACTTAGAGTTTAAGCCGGCACGCACAGTTAAAGGACAGGGTTTATGCCAAATGGCTGCAGAGGTCGCAGGTTCTCAAAAGAGTGAAGAAGATAATTGGGAGCAAGAGATTGATATGTACCAAACTGACGTCATGCCTCAGGAAAGGAACCCGTCTTGGTACTCGGATATCTCGGGATATTTGGCACACGGTGTATTGGACTCAAATCTAGATGCTCGGCAGAAACGTGAAATCAGACTCAAAGCCGCGTCCTACCGGTTAATCCAAGGGAAGCTTTTCAAGAAACATTCCAATGGAGTAATGTTACGCTGCCTAGAACATGATGAAGCTCAGAAAGTCTTAACCGAGCTGCACGATGGACTAGCAGCAGGTCATTTCGCCGGGGATACCACTGCCCATAAAATTATGCGTGCAGGTTATTATTGGCCAACCCTTTTCAGAGATGCCCACGCATATGTTCGAAAATGCATTCAATGCCAGAAATTTGCAAGCCGAGAAGCGCGTCCGGCTGCTCCTTTGTTGTCATTAGCAGTAGAAGAACCTTTTCAACAATGGGGTTTGGACGTCATTGGTGAGATTTTACCCCACTCTTCTAAGCAACACAGGTACATTCTGACGGCCACTGATTATTTCACCAGGTGGGTTGAAGCGGTACCATTACGCCAAGTCAACGATCAGGAGGTAATGCAATTCGTCACTCACTCCATCATTACCAGGTTTGGCGTTCCAACTTCCTTGGTGTTTGATAATGCAACGTATTTTTCATCTTTTAAATTATATGATTTTGCATTAGAAAATGGCATTTCTCTCAAACACTCTGCAAAGTACTATCCCCAAGGAAATGGTCTAGCAGAATCAACAAATAAAAATCTGATCCGCATCATCAAAAAGACCCTTCTGTCTCACCAACGAAACTGGCATAATGCTCTCCAAAACGCACTTTGGGCTGATCGCGTCACCCCTAAGTCATCAATAGGCACCTCACCATATTTTCTCGTATACGGAAAAGAAGCTATCCTCCCTCCCAATTTGTCTCTTCCCACTCTGCAGTTGTCTCAAGAGTGCCACGGTACCCCCTGCCCCGCCTTGCAAACCCGCATTGACACCCTGCTGAAACTAGAAGAGGAAAGGCAGAAAACCCGGGAGAAATTCGCCATCCACCAGAGTCGGATCAAGAAATGGTTCGATAAAAAGTCTGCAGGAGATAAAAAATTTGAAGTAGGAGATCTTGTCCTAAAGTGGGATAAGGCACACGAAGAGAAAGGAAAACATGCAAAATTTCAAGCACTATGGATAGGTCCCTTTCAGGTTAAAGAAAAGATAGGTTCCCATACTTTCCGACTGCAAACTCTGGAAGGAAAAGCTGAGGTCCTCCCAGTAAACGGGCATGACCTCAAACACTACTTTACTTAAAACCCCCCTAAAAAAAAAAAAAAAAAAAAAAAAACTCTTTCTCCAGCTCTGCAAAGAAAACCTTGTCTAAAGCTGCCCGCAACCGACTCACTCCTTGAAGAGGTTCTATGCTGATGAAAGGCCCTTCCCGCCAAAATACGTGGCAGTCGAAACTCGCTTGTGATGGGCACCTAAAAGATAATACACGGTCTTACTAGAGTCTTCCAGCATAAGGAACCACCTAGCGGCTTAAAGGGGTGCAGGTAGAAGAGGTCTTGCATAGCAGCGACCGGATCGTGAGGGAACAGGGTTAACTCAAAAGAATTGCAGGTCATCTGGGAAAAACCCGAGTCCTCACATGAGACCAGGAGCAACCTCTCTGCAAGCAAAATAAGTCGGGATCCCTCATCCGCCCAGGCAAAATATGCCCATCTAAATAAGTGCCACACGCACATTCTCAAATAAGTGCAATCGCACACAAATAAAGGGTAAAGGATTGAGAAAGGCTTCATGCGCAGAGAGGTGTTGTAACGACTCCGCCGGGGTACTGACCAGGCTCGCTGGCAGCGGAGCAACGTTCACGACTCCTAGGGAGTGACTCCGCCGGAGCCGAGAGGTTCGCTGGCAGCGGAGCAACACCATGAGGACGAAATAATTGTACCGGACCCTGCAGTGGCCCAAGGTTTCCCCGACCCTCTCGATCCTGGAAGCGCGAGGAATTAAAATTCGGTTGATCTGCACCCAACAAGCCAAAAGGGCTGGTGACTACGCAGGGTGGCAAAGGAAGGAAAGTGTAAACTCTGAGGTAAAAGAACAAGCAAGTACTAGACCCCTCCCTCCTCCCTCATCGACCCTTCATCAGCAGAGACTCTGAATTCATCCAGTGAATCGCCATTTGTTGTAGCTCCTACAACACCCTCCAAAAAATACATAAAATCATAACACACACTTCAAAATTTTTGGAGCCCCCCCCTTAAAACTAAAGAAGGAAAAAAGCCAAGTAAAGTTCTAAAGGCAAGTCGCTAAGTCGCATATGCATTATTTGCGACCCATGCGACCTATGCGACTCTGCGACCCTAAGGTCGCACAGGTCGCCAGGTCGCAAGAGTCATAATTTGATCAATTTGCGACCTTGCGACCTAGCGACCTTGAGGTCGCAAGGTCGCAAGGTCGCAAAATGAAGTTTTAAAGAAATTAGCGACTCAGCGACCTTTGCGACCCAGCGACCTGAAGGTCGCAAGGTCGCAAGGTCGCAAACTTGCAACTTGCGACCTCATTAAATGTCCGCACGTGCGATCTTTTTATATAAGGTCGGGTCGCTAGGTTGCATTTGTGACTCTCAGCGAAAACCGCGGAATTGCTCTGACAGGTCGACTGGCGCGTTTTCTTCCGGGTAAGTTGCCTTTTCCTCCCTATGTTTCCCTCTTAAGCATTTCTTGCCATTATTGAGCCTCCCCACGATCTTATTTATTTGCTGGTAAGGATGTGGGGTTTTCTTTGGAATTTCACCGTCGTTTTGTTTCCCACAAACCCCAAGGTCACCCGTCTCTTGCCTAATTCCTCATGGCTGTGCCTTATGGTCAGTTTAGGCCCTTTCAAACCGCAGACTTTTCCCATTAAAGAAATTTTGGCCGCAAGGTCGCGCGCGCGCGAAACCCCCGTGAGTCGTAAGGTCGCAAAACTCCCACTCAGCGACTCTGCGACCCTGCGACCTAGTCGCAAGGTCGCGAGGTCGCGGGTGAGTCCTTTTGTAGATCAGCGACCCAGCGACTCCCAGAGAGCAGTCAATTAAATCTTTGCATGTTCAGACTCTATTTAGCCATTATCATCATGTCTTTCTTATCCTGTGATTCTGTTCTAAATGCAGCAGGTGAATTCAGAGCAGACACAATACCGGTCCCCTCCGACTCTAGCAATATGGCACCCCCGGTATCCCGAAGGAGAAGCAGGCAGGTGGTGGAGGAAGAATCAGACGCAGACATACAAATATCTCCACCGCCAATATACAGAGACACCCTTTGCACCTTCGCAAAGGAGGATAGCCTTAGGTGGTATGAAGTATACCGTGAGTTCGCCATGCTAGAAGAAGATTTCCCAGAAGATCTCCCGGACCGTGAAATATACCTGAAAGTCAAAAAGTCCAAATTACACCTAGCTGGGTCGCATCCTGCCATCTTTCCGTGCCCAGATATGTTGGACTGGATCATACAGAAGACGGATCCGAAAAGCTTCGCAATCCGAGATAGTGCAGGGAAAGCTTTCGCAACATTGGAAAGTTCAAGAGCACAGGTCTACTACTCGCTACCCAGACCAGAGGTGAACTTCACCCCAAGGTGGTTTGCTGCAAATGAAGTGCCAATGGTTGACACAATCAGAAAATGGTGGGCAGAACCAGACAAATTTAAGATCAAGAAGGACCAGGAGTACCCGGTGGCCAGTCTGAGGAAGGTCTATAAGCTAGTGGCCGCCATGCTGTGCAAGATATACGGGCGTTCGGACGCCACCACCTTCAACGGAACATGGGAAACCATTATATAACATGTAACAGTCTACGGCACTCGGTTCAATTGGGCCGGTATATTAATGGGCTCCATGCACACAAATTTGGCTTCAGCTTTAGCCCCGGATGAGGGAGCACCATCAGAATTCTACATGGCTTCGTATCTACTAGATGCTGTCTGTGCTCAGATGCATGTTGAGGGATGGCCACATAACTGGGACTCCAAACAGAACCAGGCAATACACTTGCAGCTCAGGGTATTCTGGGAATCCAGGTACAAGCCGGACATCGAGCAAATCTCTCACATATTTATTCCCGCTCTCTACGGGAAACTATTCGGTCAAGACACCCCCTGCATGTCTTGGCGAGCAATGGAGACATTGGGTCAGGTGGCACACTGGTTCCCGTTCGCCGAATTCACGATCATCCGAGTATTTGGCTCGTTTAAAGCATCACACGCTCTACCCAAGTTTGTTACCGACAAAGTGCTCATACAGGAGGTGTGTTTCCAGATGACCATGGGCTTCTCTAATGTCCTTACCAAAGGTAAGAAGAAACCTTGGCCTGCTCTACCTCTCACCGTTGGTGCCTATACGGTCAAAGACTCCAGAGAAGTCGCACGTGAAGGGGAAGAGGTGAAAAGCTATCACTTCAGAAATCTGGGCAGCCGAACCTACGATCCAGTCAGGATAGTTCCTGAACATTGTAAAAGGGCCAATTTCAGATGGAGCTATCAGCATGTCGAGTGCCCGGATGAGGACGAGAGAAGAAATTGGTATAATGCAAACCGGCATCTCGCGCCAGGACTCGACTCTGACCGAGAAGGAGAAGAGCATCAGAATTTAGAAGAAAGGAGCCAGAAGCTTGGAGGTTCTTCCTCCTCCAAAGATAAAAGAACACAGACCGGTACAGGACCTGACACCGCAGATCAGCAAAGGGAAGCAGAAGCCCAAGCCAAACTGGAAGAGGAGAAGAAGAAGAAGGGGAAGACGAATAGGAAACGCAAGAAAGACGCCGTACGTAACGAAAAAGAAAAAAAAGAAGAGGAGAAAGAAAGACAGAAAAGGAGGCACAAAGTGGCGGCAGTAAAAGGCACCGAAAGAGGAATCATAAAGTCGATCGTCGTCAAAAAAAGGCAGAATAAAGCGTCGAGGCGCAAGAGAGGAAGAAGAAACAGAAAAGAAGCAGAAAAGTGCAGGCAGAAACGCCCTAAGAAAGAAGAACACGACAAGGCAGAAGCAGAGCGCCGGCAAAAGGAAAAAGAAAAGGGTCAAACGCAGGATGAAGAGGACGAGCTAATAGATGACATTGACCTATCTCCCCTGGATATCCCTGCAGGTGGTGCGGAAAGTACCCTCAATGTTGACGACTTTCCCGGGGAGCAAGAAGAAGAAGTCTTCGACTTGACCAGATTGACTTTTGACCAATTCTCTTTGAAGATACGGCAAGAGAAAAGGAAGACTTTAGCGCAAGGCCATCCCGCCATCTCTACGGTCGCCACTGGAAAGGACATAGTCCCAGACACAAGGACTAATCCTGTTATGATAGCATCAGCAGGCACCGCTTTTGCCGCAGCCACAGAGGAAAATGTCACGAGGATGAGCAGGGAAATTATTTCTTTACGTAACCGGCTAAAAGCTACAGAGCAGAGAAATCAAGGCTAGAAATGATGTCTACCTTCAAAGAGTTCGCCCAAGGTAGGGGGAACAGAGTGTCCCACTGGTGGTCGTAACAGTGTGATGTGTTGGAGATGACAAAACAGGCAAGCATACCAGGAGATGCTCACCCTGAAACGACATGGCCCCGCTGGCGCAGGCAATAAACTGTTAAAACATCGAACAGCTCAAGGAAGCCCCCAAGGATCTTGGACAAATGATGAATTGGTGGGGCCTCAATCAGTAAGCTCCCGAACACGTGCCTCGGAAAGATTGGAGTCATACGCAAGAAGCCAAAGTACAAATTCGGATGAGTATGCAATCCAAAGACAAGCTGTCCAAAGATCTAGACAAAGTAGTGTCTGCGTATAACCACCTAATCAGTGGTATCGATTCCATGAACGCTCTTCATCACATTCCATCATTAGGGGCACTAAATGAAACTAAAGGCTGGGAGCAGGTAGAGCAGGAAATTCAGTCTTTTCTGCAGCCCGTAAGACAAGCTGCTACCGCGCCGGAATTCGAGGCATCACAAGAGAATCTGAACAGGTTGCTTGTCACCCCAGTGCAAATCTACACCAAGCTTGCTTCTCTCTCAATGCTGATCTCCCAGAAGAAGGAGACTCTGGTGCCGAATGCTCTAGAATGTATGCATCGGATAAAAGAGGAAATCCCTCTTGTCGCTCCTATAACGGCAGATTACCAGGCTTGGAAAGACTTCATCAAAGGCAAGAAAGCCGACGCTCCAGAAGCTTCAAGTGCGCGACCACCTTCATAGTTCCAAACACTGGGTCGCAGGTCGCATCTGCGACCAGGTCGCAAGTCGCATTCGCGACCAGGTTGCAGGTCACAATTTTGTCAAACAGGAAGTTGAACCGTCGGGAAGTTGAACCGTCGGAAGGCCATAAGTGCGGCTGTTGAATCTATAAATACCCCTGTGGGGAGCATTGTAAAAGGCTGGCTCTTTTGGGACTGAAAGGCATTATTGCATTGTAGCTGAAGAAGCATACTCTTGATATATGAAATACAATACATGTTAAAACCCCTTTGATTGGATGATGTGTTTAGCCGTGACAACATTGTGTGTATTCTGCGTGCAGTTTCAGAATATCTTTTGATTAATGAATCTGTGTTATTAATAGTGTCATTCATGCACCATAGCTATCTGTGATTGTGTTGATGATGCTCAAGTTTATTATTTACTTCATGATGAATGTTAATGAACTATTTTATTAGCATTTCGTTATATCCTTCGGAAAGTTAAGGGGTATTCTCACCACAAAGAACTGTTTCTTTGGCGGTCAGATTATCCTGCATGCATACCTCATAGATGTGTTGCTAACGACACTTCCTGAGTGTATGCATTCTGTCTATTACCTTGCTACGCACAGTGTCATATATTGGTTTTATACATCAGTAATGTATTCTGTATCGTGTGAATGAGTGTATGTTTGCAGTTTCAATCAGGTTGCTCGAAACCGAAGAGATAGTCATTTAAGTGGTAGCCGGACCCACACCTCGGACGGGATCCCCACTCCAAACGGTTCAAAGTCTGACTCAACCTATCGTGAGATCCCCACTCTGGTCATTTCTCCATATTTAGGCCAACGTAAGTATACTAAATTATCACCCAAGTACTATTGGTCCTTACAAGGTGTCGTAATGTTAGTCCATATTACTAGTGTAAATCCTTATTTTTGTTAGTGTAGCCCCCTTATTGTTATTGTTGTACCCCTGTAACCCCCATATTGTTATTATTGTGCCCTTACATTATAATTGTTAGGTAGGCTAGGATTATATTATGACCCCATGGACTCCTATATATAGAAAGGAGGTTTTGTCATTTTTTTCATCCAAGAATTATTCATTTATGTAATGTAAAGGAGCTTTCCCCCTCGAAGTGGTTGAATTATAAGGCATTGATCTCTCTTTTCTTCTATTTTTGGTGCTGGTTTCATAACATTTGGTATCAGAGCTTTGGATTCTAGGGTTTCGTTGCTTCAAATAGGCCATCGTGGAATTTTCTCTATAAAGTTTTTTCTACGAAGGTTCAAGCACTAAAACAAAAAACCCACTTCGAGGAAATACTGAGGAAATTCGTTTAAAAATGTCAGATATTGGTTCATAATATTTTTGGAGATATGTGTTGTGGAAGTTAGGGTTTTTGCAGGCTCCTGAATTTCATCTCATAGTGGTGACCTTGGGAAAATCATCATAAATCCCTCTCTAAGCATAGGATTGGAATTATATAAAAAGTGGCCAAAAGTACACAAATTGTAGTTGTCTGTGTATCAATTTCAGAGCCAAAGGAAGAAACAGTGACACATGGTATGCCATACAATTTCACTCTATTGAACTAGTCCATAATTAGGTCATTGTGGGATATTGGGCATAACTTTGTCTTGAAGAATTCAAATAAGGTCAGACCTATGGAATTCGAAAGAAGACTCAAAGGGATACTTCAGAACCGAAGATCAATTCTTGGGGATCCAAAATTACAGAGATACATCTGTTTCAATATCGAGCTCCTCAAAATAAAGAAAAAGGTGTGTATTTTTTTTCAAATTGCATAAGTCTTGTTTGAAAAATCAATTTGAAGTGTTTCCAAGGGAATATTCAAGCATAAATATTAGTATAGGGTTCTAAAATTCCCCATAAAAAGAATTCAACACCCATTAAGCCCTCAGAAGGCTCTACTATGACTCATGAAGAGGAAGAAGTGCAACATGATATATCAAAATTGCGAGAGCAAGTGCATCAAATTTTTCTCTCGCAAAGAGCAACACAAAATGAAATGGAAATTTTGAAGAAAGGCGTGGAAGCTAAGATGGATGGTTTGAAGAAAGACGTGGAAGCTAATATGGATGGTTTGAAGAAAGGCGTGGGAGCTAATATGGATGGTTGGAAGAATGGCATGGAAGCTAAGATGGATGACATGGAAGCTAACATGGAAGACATGAAGAATGATCTAAAAGTAGACATGGAAGGTTTGACAAAGTTGATACAAGAAATGATTCCTAATGACGAAAAGTTAGTACAAGAAACTCCCAATGAGAACAGAATAAATGTTAATCACGATTTCATAAACTCTAATGTTGGATGTAAGACCCACCATATTCCAAAGATGGATATGCGGAAGTTTTATGGAAAGGATCTCACAACATGGATATTATAGATGGAGCAATATTTTGATCTCCATAATGTGCAAAACACAAAAAGGTATGCATTGCAACTTTACATTTAGACATAAATACATTTGTATGGTATTGATGGTTTTTCTCTCGTAAAAAAATTGTCACTTGGTTAATTTTTAAGGAGGAAATGGTAGCACATTATGAGGATACAAAGAGCAACACTATATTTATCCAATTGATAAATCTAAAAAAAAAAGGTACAATGGTGGAGCACATTGCGGACTTCAAAAAATTGAATATAAGGGTAACTAATATTCCATAGGAACACATGATTGATGCCTTCATAGGGACTTTAAAGGATAACATACAACATGAGGTTCTGCTTTGGGAACCTGATTCATTGGAGAAGGCATTCAGGTTGGCAAGAAAATTTGAAAGTAAAATTATGGTGACATGGAAGACTACTGCTGACATCTATAAAGATGGAAGTGTTTCTACTCCTAGAATTCCGTAGTCTACAAGGTTGACATCACAAAAATTGGAAGAAAAAAGAGCAAAAGGGCTTTGATATAGTTGTGATAGAAAATACACTAAAGGTCATAAGTGTGCTAAGAAGAAATTATTTTACATAGATTGTGAAGAGGAGGAAGAAAATGATCAGGAAACTTCAAAAGAAGAGGATATACGCCTGGAACCAACCCTAGAGAAAGAAGAAATGAGTCTGGCCATATCCTGTAATGCATTGGAAGGAATTACCACTCCTTAAACTCTCAAGATAAAAGGACATGTCAAGAAGAAAAAGGTAATAGTGTTGATTGAATCAGGTAGTACCAATAATTTTATTCATTGTAAGGTAGCCAAGGAATTGAATTGCTTCCTATATCTAGCACGAGAATGTCAAGTGATGGTTGTAATTGAGGAACTATAAATTTCTATACAGAATTCCATAATATTAAGCTCACCATGGGGGAATATGTATTGAATATTCCAATGATTTTCATTCCAATGGGAGGTGCTGATGTTGTACTTGGAGTACAATGGTTACAATATTTGAGGACGATAGCTTTTAATTTTCAAGAACTTTTCTTGAAAAAAATATTGGAAGGAAAGGAAGTTGAATTACGGGGTATCGCAGGGAAGCTGGGAAAGATAATAAGCTCTAATGTCATGAAAAAACTTCTGAATAAAGAACAACGAGGTGTAATTGCACTATTATGCCCACTAGAAGTTCCATAATCAAAATCTTATATTTCTCTAGATCTCTAAAAATTCTTGGAAAATCATTCCAAGGTGTTTGAAACTCCCAAAGGACTCCCACCTATTCGTGATCATGATCATGTTATTCATTTGATTCTAGGAAGTTTTCCTCCAAACATCAGGCCTTACACATATCCTTATGTCCAAAAGAGTGAAATTGAAGGTATGATTGCATAAATGTTAGAGGCTGGTATAATTCAACTGAGTCAAATTTCTTTCTCTACTCCAATAATATTGGTGCAAAAGAAGGATGGAGCATGGCTTATGTGTACGGATTATTGGGAGCTCAATAAGCTCAATATTAAAGATAAATTTCCCATTCCTATGATGGATGAATTACATGGAGAAACTTATTTTACCAAGTTGGATCCTCATTTAGGATATCATCAAATTAGAACGAAGACTAAAGATATTCTAAAAACAACATTTCAAACTCATGAGGGTCATTATGAATTTTTGTTCATGCCTTTTGGCCTTACCAATGCACCTTCTACATTTCAAGGGTTGATGAATTCCATTTTCAAAACCTTACTTAGAGAATTTTTGTTAGTATTTTTTGATGATATACTAATCTACAACAGGTCTTGGAAGGATCATGTTCAACATCTTGACAGGGTGCTCAAATTATTGGAGGAGAAACAATTATATGAAAAAACATCCAAATGTTTCTTTGGAGTACTAGAGGTGGAATATCTGGGTCATATTGTATCTCACGAGGGTGTTAAGGTATATCCTAACAAAATTAAAGCCATTAAGAAATGGAAAGTCCCCACAACCATAAAGAAGTTGCAAGGTTTTCTCGGGTTAAGAGGGTATTATCGCAAGTTTGTTAAGAATTATGGGCGAATAACAACACCTCTAACAACATTATTGAAGAAATATGCATTTTCATGGACTCCTGAAGCAACTAAGGCCTTTGAAAAACTTAAAGAGGCAATGTGCCTAGCACCGGTCTTAGTTACACCAGACTTGAAAAAAAAAATTATTGTGGAATGTGATGCTTCAAGAAATGGAATTGGTGTTGTTTTAATGCAATAAGGAAGACCCATTTCTTTTGAAAGTCATCCAATAAAAGAAAGTATTTACAAAAATATATTTATGAGAGGGAAATGTTGGCAATACAACATGCACTAAAGAAATTCTGACCTTAGCTAATGGGAAGACAATTCAATGTAAAAATTGATCATGATAGTCTTAAATACTTTTTGGAACAAAGGTTATCTTCAGAAGAGCAACAAAAATGGGTCACAAAGATGTTGAGTTATGACATTGAAATCATATACAAAAAAGGGAAGCTAAATGTTGTTGCAAATGCACTCTTAAGAAAGGATGAAGAGGTGGAAGCATTGCTTTGTGCCATTTCTATTATCCAACCAGATCGGATAACCGAAGAAAGGGATGAATGGAAAAAGGACGAAGAAGTGTGGACACTCATTCAAAAGTTGCAGCAAGATCCTAGTACATCTGATACATTTAGTTGGAAAAATGATTCCTGATGGTACAAAGATCGTTTATATCTTTGTAAGAATTCCCAACTAAAACCAAAGATTCTTTTGGAATTGAAAACTTATCCCTTAGGAGGTCACTCAGGGTTTTTAAAAACTTACGACAGGGTGAAGAAATAATTTTTTGGGGATGGCCTTAAATTTGATATTCAAAAGTTTGTGGTGGAATGTTTTGTTTTCTAGTAAAATAAAGTTGAAACAATTAAGACCCTAGGTCTTCTATAACCTCTATCCATTTGAAGTCAACGTTGGGAGGAGATTTCAATGGATTTTATCATATTTTTACCTAAGTCCGAAGGAAAGAGTGTCATCATGGTGGTAGTTGATAGACTTACCAAGTATGCATACTTTTGTGCATTATCTCATCCATTTAAAGAAAGTACAGTTGCTACCGCATTTATGGAAACAATTCAAAATCTACATGGAAACCCAAAGATTATTGTAAGTGATAGAGATCCCATTTTTACTGGAAATTTTTGGATGGAATTATTTTCTTGTTTGGGTACTCTACTAGCTCATAGCTCATCTTATCATTTTCAATCTGATGGGCAAAATGAGATAGTGATCAAATGTTTGGAAGGATATATTTGTTGGTTTGTATCTGATAAACAAACACAATGGGTCAAGTGGTTACCTCTAGCTGAATGGTGGTATAACACTTCCTTCCATACTGCAGTAAAAATGACCACATTTATGGCACTTTATGGATATCATCCACCATCCATCACATCACCTTTAAGAGAAAATTCCAAGGTTCAAGTAGTGGAAGATAACATTGAGCATCAATAACAATTTCTCCAACTCTTAAAGGATAACCTAAATTTGGAACAAAATTGAATGAAACAAAATGCTAATCAACATCATAGTGAGAGAAGTTTTGATGTAGGAGACTGGGTATTTTTGCGAGTACAACCATACAAACAAATGTCCCTCAAGAAAGATAAGAAGGATAATAAATTTCCGCAAAAGTAATATGGTCCTTACAAGGTGCTGCAAAATATTGGTACTATGGCATACAAATTGGAGCTTCCTGCTTCTTCTCGAGTGCATCTAGTTTTCCATGTTTCATTCTTAAACAAGGTTCTAGGTGACAAACTTCTAGTTCAAACAATATTGCCAAAACTTGATGAGGAAGGAAAAACCATATTCGAACCTAAAGAAGTCATGGAAACAAGAACTCAAAAGCTACGAAATTGATCAATTTCAAAGTATCTCATTAAATGGAAGAACTTACCCATTGAAGATTATACATGGGAGGATGAGAATTTTATACAGAAGCATCCAGAGCTACTCAAGCATTGAGGACAACACTTTTTTGAAGGAGTGGGGCATGTTAGGTTCCTATATTACTAGTGTAATCTTGTATTGTTGTTAGTGTAGCCCCCTTATTGGTATTTTTATACCCTGTAACCCCCATATCGGTATTATTGTTCCCTTACATTATTATTGTTAGGTCGACTAAGATTATATTGTGACCCCATGGACTCCTATATATAGAAAGGAGGTTTTTTACTTTGTATCATCCAAGAAATGTTCATTTATGTAATGTAAAGGAGGTTTCCCCCTCAAAGTGGTTGAATTATAAGGTGTTGATATCTCTTTTCTTCTATGTTTGGAGCTAGTTTCATAACATGAAAATTATTGCTACTATGGCATACAAATTGGAGTATCCTGCATCTTCCCTAGTACACACAATTTTCCATGATCCATGCTTAAAGAAGGTTATTGATGACAAGATCCCAGTTCAAACATTGTTTCCAAAACTTTATGAAGAATGAAAAATCATATTCGAGCCTGAAGCAGTCATGAAAACAAGAACTCAATAGCTACGAAATCGATTAATTTTAGAGTATCTCATTAAGTGGAATAACTTACCCACTGAATATTCCACATGGGAAGATGAGAATTTTATACATAAGCATCCATAACTACTCAAGTCTCAAGGAAAAAACTTTTTTAAAAGAGAGGGGAATTTTAGGTCCCTATTATACTAGTGTATCCACCTTATTGTTATTGTTAGTGTAGCACCCTACTGTTATTGTTGTTCCCATGTCTCCCCCATATTTTTATTGTTGTGCCCCATAGAAGCCCACTATTGTTATTGTTGTGCCCTTACATTATTATTGTTATGTAGGCTCTGATTATATTGTGAACCCTTAGGATCCTATATATACCAAGGAGGTCTTATCATTTGTATCATCCAATAATTGTTCATTTATTTAATGTAAAGGAGGTTCCCCCCTTGAAGAGAATAATTTTTAAGTCATTGATCTTTCTTTTTTCTGTTTTGTGAGTTGGTTGCATAACATTTTGAAATACATCTTGTGTAGTCTTTGCATATATTTATTGTAATGGTTGGATATGTAGAAATAATATAAGAATAAGGTTGTAAAGTTATCCTTGTATGTTTTGTGATTGATTTTGTTGTTTCATGTATCCCCTTTCAAAAATTTTATAATGCTTTATGAAGTAGTATATTATATATTCATATATTGTGTGCAAAGTTATTTGAGGATCTCTAAATAAATAAGGAATCAATGAATTACTTATGTAACAATATTAATTATATCATTATCTAAAATCCCATTATAATATTTAAAATTATCAAAACCCCTTAGGTAATTTTTCCCCTTCATGGAGGAATGAAAATGTTGGTGTTACACTAGACTAAAATGAAATTTTTTGTTGGAAACTAGTGGCCGAAACATAGGTCTTCATGATAAATATTTTTTCCAAGAAGAAATTTATAATATTTTATACATGGAATGAAATTTACACGAGGAATAATATATTAAAAGTATGTAAGTTCCCTAAAGAACTATATCTCTGGAGTATGTGAGCATCTATGAGGCAGTTTGTAGAGAATCTTTGTGGTCGTTCGTACACTATCTCTAAGGTAGTTAAAGCATCTCTGTGGAAGTTTGTACACTATCTATGAGGTATTTCGTAGAGCATCTCTATGGAAATTCATACACTATATCTGAGGTGGTCTATAGAGCATTTCTATGGCAGTTCGTACATCATCTCTGAGGAAAAAAGAAGGACATTTTATGAGGTATTTATTTGAAGTTTTTTAGGCAAGACTTGTGAAAGTTTTTACCAGTATTAAAGATAGAGATGAGGCATGTCTTGGAACTACTTTTTACAGACCTCTTATGGATTGTTGATGGTTATTGTTTCATGGAGGGTTGAATTGGCACTTGGGCTTCTAGTTAGTTTATCTATGACTTGGATTTATATTGTTGACAAATATTCTATAAGGAAAGAATTGTTGGGTTTTCCCCTTGTGGATTTTTCCCTGGCCTCTAGACTAATTCATGGGGCCTCTTTTCTCTTGTGCACTATAATCTCTATACTTTTTAATGTATAATTTCTTGATGATATAAATAAAAGAAGTAAATGCTAGAAGGAAACATATATATCAATCACAACTAATTATCATGATCAAAGATCCTAGTTCGAAAATGACTTTAAACAAAACTTGGTCTTCTCCCTCCTAGTCAAGCCTTCCAATCTGATCCAACACTTCACTCTATTTATCTTCCCTAGGCCAAATTTTAGCCTCCATGTTCTGCTCAAAAACCCAGAATTTCAGTCATTGCAATAGAAATTTCCCAGAAAATATGTTAATTGTGAGAGATAAAGTCCTTCCACATGTTCGATCTTAAGAGAGAGAGAAAGAGATGTTTTTGGTCCTTATTTTCATCCTCGTTGCCCTTCATATCCTTCACTTTATTTCCCATAAGATACTTGATGAGAGAGATGTGAATTGATGCCTTGAGGAGGAGGTCAAATTTTATTTATATAGTGAACTTGCTGGCTCTAATGGGCGTGACTCTACCTTTTCCAACTTGACTTGGAGGGAGTCTGACTTGAAAATCTTGGAGCCAAAAGTTTCAATTTCAAAAATTAATTTCTTTTTTCTTTTAAAATTCTAGATGGGAATTGACTCAAAATGTATTTTTCTTTTGATTATAGCATTTCAAATATGATTTACAATAATCAATATAAATACATCAAGGGCCAAATATGCATTTGAAGGCTGGCCATAGTTACAAAATTCAACAACTTTTTCATGAATTCAAAGACCTAATTTAATGGAGGGAGACCTTTGATTTATAAGGAGATTATCCAATACTTGGAACTATTTTGAAATTTCAATTGTTTGTTCTTTTCTTATATATCAGTCTTTAATTAAACAACCTCAACTTCTAAATTATCACAACGACCTTCTATTTTCTTTAGTTGGCTAGTCATTACTTATTCAATTATCCTTGCTTCTTTTGAATGAGTTTTCAACTAAATAATATCATCTTGAAGTTCATTTGTATTTTCTAGATTAGTTCTTAGAGAGATGATTTTAGCTTCTAGTATCTCGCAATGTCTTTCCTTTTCATTAAGTTGTCAATTCATTGCTTCATTGGTTCTTTTAACTTCTTCTTGTTGGGATTGTAGGAATAGTATAGTCTTATTTAATTGTTCTACGTTTTGATCATTGTTCTCATACATCTTCATCATCTCCTTGAGACTCTTAATCTTTTCTAAGATAGAGATGAGTTTCCTTATGAATTAAAATTCCTTTTATAATATTTCTTCATCTAAATTTGTTACCCCATATTACATGGAAGGAACAAATTCATCTACATGAACACACTCATATTCTAATAGACTACAATTTTCTTCAAACATATTTATTCTTTCTTCATTCCTATGCTCTTGGATATTATCACATTTCACATAGCAAGAATAAGAAATGTCACAAAAACTTACCTAGATATTGAACTTCTTCATATAACTACTTTCATTGTTATCTCCTTCATGGAAGGCTTGTAACTTGTCCCATATATCCTTTGTAGTTTCATAATACATAATATTTTCAAATTCAAAGTCTGGTAGAATGCAAATAATTTCATTCATAGCCTTAACATTACACTACAATTCTTGACTCGATGGGGGATCTTTAGTATAGCCATTACACACTAAAAAGTAAACATCAGATCTAGGAGATATTAATCTAGATTTCATCCTTTCTTTCCATACCTAAAAGTTTGCATCATTTAGCAGAAGTACACCTTGATGATTCATATTTCCGTAGATGACTTGTTTAGTATCTAATTGTTCTTTTCTAACAACTATTGACACTGCCACTACATATGATATATTACTTGCATAATCATAGTTGTACTGAATTATATTCCTCTTCTGAGCTACATACTTGTTTTTATTCCTTTTATTTTCCATGGATTCCTTATATCTCCTTCCAACTATTAAACTAATCCTGAAGGACTCGCTCTAATACCAATTGTTGGAAATACTTGGGGGAGTGAATCGACATTTTAGGAAATATTACAAAACTATAATTTGTTTAGAAATATATGATAAGAACAATAAATGAAACACACATATCATAAATATCAAGCACATATGACACATATTTTTAAGTTGGGAACCGATAATGGGAGAAAACAACCATTCTTCTTCTCTTCTTCAATATTTACATAAATTCATTTACACTGACCAATAGGAAGCACCAAATCCCTTGCATTGTTTCACTAGAACCCACCAGAATGAAGCACCCACTCCCTTCATTGTTTCACTAACACCCTTCAATAGGAAGCACCCACTCCCTTCATTATTTCACTGGCACCGACTAGCAGGAAGCACCCACTCCCTTAGATTAGTTTGTTGGCAACAACCAACTAGAGGCACTTAGCCCCAAAAACACTATGGACCTCCCTTTAATTCATTTTAAAGCTGGATCCACTCCTTCAATATATAAAATTCATAATGAACACAAAAATAATATATTTCTTCCTTAATCAATGCCAAACTATCTCAGGTTCATCATCACTATCTTGTAGTCACACCAAATCAATCCAAAGCATGTTATAATACACACCATCAAACTTAGATATATGAATTCTATAAAAACTAGTGGTCATAACATACTATAATCATGCAATTTCTGAGCAAAAATATGTTAATTACCACATACCAACATCATTGAATATTCATGAGCACATCATAACAACAACTAGAGCATACAACGTTCACATAGAGAGTTTATAGGAATCATACATCAACAACAACCTCATCATCACTATTTCAACAACCACTTTAGCAAGCTTCATAGCCAAACACAACAAATAAGCTAACACATCAACACGCTCATGCACACATCCCTATAACATAAATTCCAAACAATAGAACTCTTAATACATCATCACGATCATTCCTTATCAACATACAATTTTGTCACAAACACACCTTGAACAACATCAATTTCATTAGAGAATAGTTAGATAAGGCAGAAGAATGACATAAAGAATGACATAGTTCATTGAAGACTCATCAATTATCAAGTTTATCCTTTCCACAAGATCAAACCTGCAGCAAGACAAAGCCTCTATAACAACAACATAATAATATTTAACTTCTTTGGTTGAAAATGATACATTACAAGCTCAATGCCCTAGTCATACTGACACAACAAACCCTGTCATTAGCAATAAACATTAAGAAACTCTAACCATGCAGTCTTCAACATTTCAACAACTTGAAACACTTCAAAATATAAATGGAAATTATGCCTTGGATGATAGAAAAGTGAACATATCCTGCACAACACTCCCTTGGTAAAATAAGTAAAAAATTCTTCTTTTCAAGTAGTAGATATACTCATCACACAATTAGCACATTTGTCAACTTATCCTAATGAATGAACAAATTGCAATCAAGTTCATCACAGGTGTTTTAGCGAAATCCTGCAAGGACAAAATAACAAACAAATTTAAAGTGAAATTTATGGAATGATGAAAGGAAGGCGCTGAGTCTTTAAATTTTTTGTTGCTTTGCAAGGAGAACAACATTTTTATTGGAGCCTATGAAATTACATGAAAAAAAAATTATAATTTGTTAAAAAAAAACTAAAATTTTGGCAAGAATTATGTTAGTAGAAATTCTTTCGGTAATAATCACATGCACAGGAACACGGTACACAAGCTGCCAAGCCAAGGGAGGAGCCCACAAATGGGCCATTACATGATCAACATGTCAAAAGAAAGTGTGGAAATAAATAGCAACGAAGCACATATTATAATGAATGTGGGATATATCCCTTGAGAAGAGGAACTAACAAAGAATCAGACAAAAGGCTAATATTCTGGCTAAGAAATTCTAATACTGACTTTATTTATTGTCTTTGTGTGAACATGATTTCATTCCTCCAGGATCAAAGCAAAAATGCAAACAACATGGCTACTGATACTATTAGGTACCTATTTTTAAATCGTTGTGATGCTTTAGAGGAACTATTGGTCTCAAAACCAAACCAGGTACAATCATTGGATAGGAGTTGTCTACCAACCCAACATAATAGCCTAGACCATAGTTTTTTACTGGAATTCGGTAAAACTAATTTCAAAAAACCAGGTAGTTGGAGTTTGAATTGCATTTTTTATGGTGGAAATGGATTCAGCACCAAACCCTTAGAGCATCCAAAATACTGAAGTTTAACGACTATTAGATTTTCAAAAATCTTTACCAAAATTTTTCATAATTGCTCAATTATTCTATGCTTTTTTTTATACTACAATATCTTACAATATCTTACCTGGATGCTTTGACAAATTGTTAGGAAATAATCAAACAAAGTTTTATGAGTGGCTCGATTCTTCTAAACAAAGTATTTTTAGGGTCTTGGAAAAATGTACTATAGATATGTGGATGCAAAACATAGTAGGCTCGATACAATTTCCTACGATATGCACAAAAAGGCATAGAGGCTCGTCGGAAGAGAGAAGTGATGTGGTGGAAACGTGAGAATATAAAAGTAAATTCCAGAAATTGGGAGTAAACTTCATAAAAATTGATTCCAAAACCATTGTTGTATATTACATCTTTGTGACAGATAATGGCAACCATACACAATCAATTAAAAGGATTTTTTGATATTTTGAGTTGCACTGACGACCCAAAAATTTCCCATAATATTCATGAAGTTTACCTCCCAAATGGTTTTTATCATCAAGTTGTACGTAAGCACTGTAATTTGCTTGACAAGTATCTGAAGTATTTGCTCATACTTTCAAATGTAGAACAATCTAATTAATATGGGCAACATGAATAGAAGGATAACTAAAGCTTATGTTTTGGCAGATGGAGTAATCCCATTAATGCAAAAAATTTTCTGAGTTAATGATTAATAATCCCCCAACTGATCTTGGGCGTCTTGTAGGATGCAAGGAATAATGTTTGTCGATATTGTTCATGGTCTCTCTTTCTATGGCATGGTTCCCGAAGTTGGAGCTACTTTGATGCCAATTTATGAGGTATTTGGATCTACAGGGGCACAAACAACAACTAAAGGGGAGAAGGATAGGGTTTATACAATCTTCTCGAATGAATTCCTTCTACTTGTAAGGTTGTGGAAGTTCTATGTATGACCTCATGAACATAGATTATCAGGGATACAAGCTACAATGTATCAGATGATACTCTGTATGATAAATACAAAGAGAGGATGCATCACTTTGATAAAAAACATGGATACAGTTGTTTTTCCTCGGCCACAAAAAGAGAGGATGCTCATGAAGTTTAGATCCCAGAGAATGGTATCATCGTTGCATCAACTTTCATCAAGAAGAACAAGAAGACCAGTCCTGGTAGAACAAGTAACTTTAGTAACTACCTCACAGTTGGCTGAAATCGTGGTGGGATTCCACCTTCTCTATGAAGATCTAAAATTTTATAGAATTGGACCCTTCTTCTAATAATCTCGGTAGAAAAATATCAGTATCATTGTTTCATGTACATAAATATAATTTTTGTGGTGAGCATATTTAGTGGTGAGGGTGTATCGTCGAATATTTTTAGGTTGTCTGATGGACTCCATGATAATCCTAGGGCACTAGCAGTAGAAAATAATCAATGGTTCATGTTGTTTCATGCTTAAATAAATTAAATCCTAACAACTCTATGTGCTCAAAAGATAAATGGTAGGGAAATTTCAAGAAGCGGTTTCCCCAAACCTTTCATCTGCAAATTCATGGCTACCATTCATGCCGGGGTCCTCAACATATTCTCAAAACTGCCAAGGGAGGTCCCGAAGATGGTTTATGGTTTTCACAAAACCACATATGGATTTTTCTAAAGTATGCATGTCAAAAACTGGGCTCGCACATACTTCCTTTATTCCAACACGTGTATATGTTTTGTTTTGGTTTGAAAGGCCTGATATATCTATTGTGAATATCTTTAAAAGAGGGAAAATTTTATTTCTCAAAAAGGGGAGATTTTTTAATTTAATGTTATATATATATATATATATATATATATATATATAATTAAAATATTGTTTGTAATTTTTATTGCATTAAAAAATAAACATTTTTTTATAATCGTCTAAAATTCAGTTTTGAAACTGACAGGAACAATTAGTCCAGGGGAGGAAATAAAGGTCTAAGAATTATATTTTGAAGGGGTTCAAAATATGAAAGTGGAGATCTTACAAATGAAGATAAATGTAATGTAATTATTCTTTGAAATTGAAGAATAAAGAACAGATTGATTCTATCTTTGGTTAAGATATAGATTTATTATTTCCTTTCTATGTTTCTTAATTCATCTATGTTTTTCTTTATGACGCAGATGGGTTATTTAAGTTAATATATTTGAATTTTATTGTTGGTATTCAATATTTTTTCTTTAAATCCTTTAATGAATCAGTCCATGTTCCTAAAATTCACTCGCATTTTCTTATTCTGCTCACCATTCTCTCCCCATCGTTGAAATTCAGATTCTCAAGTGGTATGTTTTGAAACCCTGTCTTCTTTTATTTTCTTCTACATCATTTCTTTAGCTCAACGTATTTTCAACCCTCACTGACCCATGACCATTCTAGTCCTTAAGGATGAGTTTTGGAATTAGAGAAAATATTACAATTCTCATAATATTTCTCCTCCATCCAATTATTTTAAAAGTTTTTGTCAAATTAGTAGATGTCTTGGGCACCGACCTTTTGCAGATGAAGGTTGTCTCCTAGAAACAACATCAAATTGGCACTATTACCAGCAACACAATTGAAAATATATTCCTTGGGTTCAAATATTTTTTTTTTAGTTTTTGAAGGTGACAAAAACCAGTGATAGGCTATAAAATTTTCACCTGGTGTTTTTACCTTTTGGCATTCTAAAATTTTCTAGGTTTCAAAATGGTTGTTCCTAAACTTATAGTTAATAAATTTTCCCCATTAGATTTTTCTTTTAATTTTGGTCATCCTCGCCCTATTCACGAATTTCATGAGTGGAACAAAATCATCCAAGATTCATAGTCAATGCATATGAAATTGTAGCTCAACACCTTAAAGATTTTCATGAATGCATGGAAGAGTAGGGTATTATTAATGAAGATTTAAAATGAAGCTGTTCATTTTTTCTTTGGATTAAGAAACTAAGGTTTGGTACAGGTGTTTGCCTTATTCAAGTATTCTCTCTTTGAAATAATTTCATTTAGTATTCAAATCTTTTTGTAGAACTTCATATGCACATGAGTTTATTTTTCAAAATTGTTATGAATATTTTGGTCTTAAGAACTTCAAATGCTTATGATGACCTTGTTGAATAAATTAATGATATTGCTAGCAATATATCAAGTATTCAAGGGGATCATATTTTTTTTTGTTTCTAAAGAGGTTTTTGAATCCAAGAAACAATTTTTTTGTGAAGAAGATATCGGAAAGTTAAAAATACATTGTTCTTCAATAGCCCTGGGAGTAGAAATTTTTTTGAGCCTATTTAAAGAAAATCAAGAGAAATTTGAACTGGAGGATATCTCAAATCTGCATAAAAAAATCACCACTGAATAGTTAAGAAAAAGGAGAGCTTATTAAGATGCAATTAAATCCTCCCATATCTTATCTTTTTCATTTTGAAATTGATCCTATTTATGATTTGTATGATTCATATGTAGAGTGGATAATTCGAGAACAACAACATTTTAAATCATGCAAAATTGTACATGAAGGAAAACATAATGAGAAAATTAAGCAAGAGACTTCATTTTATGACTCATATACTTCAAATGAAGAAAAATATATGAACATATCCCAAAGGCATCCACACAAATAAAATGATACCCAAATAAAAGCAAGTACCTTTCAAGAGGTTGGCCATATACATTTTGTTTTAAAATGATACCCAAATAAAAGCAAGTACCTTTCAAGAGGTTGGCCATATACATTTTGTTTTAAAAGAACATCAATGCTTTTATAGAAAACCCAAAGAGAGGATGCATCACTTTGATAAAAAAATGGATACAGTTGTTTTTCCTCGGCCACAAAAAGAGAGGATGCTCATGAAGTCTAGATCCCAAAGAATGGTATCATCGTTGCATCAACTGTCATCAAGAAGAACAAGAAGACCAGTCCCGGTAGAACAAGTAACTTTAGTAATCCTCACAGTTGGCTGAAATCGTGGTGGGATTCCACCTTCTCTACGAAGAACTAAAATTTTATAGAATTGGACCCTTATTCTAATAATCTCGGTAGAAAAATATCAGTATCATTGTTTCATGTACATAAATATAATTTTAGTGGTGAGCATATTTAGTGGTGAGGGTGTATCGTCAAATTTTTTTAGGTTGTCTGATGGACTCCATGATAATCCTAGGGCACTAGCAGTAGAAAATAATCAATGGTTCATGTTGTTTCATGCTTAAATAAATGAAATCCTAACAACTCTATGTGCTCAAAAGATAAATGGTAGGGAAATGTCAAGAAGCGGTTTCCTCAAACCTTTCATCTGCAAATTCATGGCTACCATTTATGCCGGGGGTCCTCAACATATTCTCAAAACTGCCAAGGGAGGTCCCGAAGATGGTTTATGGTTTTCACAAAACCACATATGGATTTTTCTAAAGTATGCAGGTCAAAAACTGGGCTCGCACATACTTCCTTTGTTCCAACACGTGTATTTGTTTGGTTTTGGTTTGAAAGGCCTGATATATTTATTGTGAATATCTTTAAAAGAGGGAAAATTTTATTTCTTCAAAGGGGAGATTTTTTAATTTAATGTTATATATATATATATATTATGAAACTATTGTTTGTAATTTTTATTGCATTAAAAAATAAACATTTTTTTATAATCGTCTAAAATTCAGTTTTGAAACTGACAGGAACAATTAGTCTAGGGGAGGAAATAAAGGTCTAAGAATTATATTTTGAAGGGGTTCAAAATATGAAAGTGGAGATCCTACAAATGAAGATAAATGTAATGTAATTTTTCTCTGAAATTGAAGAATAAAGAACAGATTCTATCTTTGGTTAAGATATAGATTTATTATTTCTTTTCTATGTTTTTTAATTCATCTATGTTTTTCTTTATGATGCTGATGGGTTATTTAAGTTAATATATTTGAATTTTATTGTTGGTATTCAATATTATTTCTTTAAATCCTTTAATGAATCAGTCCATGTATTCTGCTCACCATTCTTTCCCCATCGTTGAAATTCAGATTCTCAAGTGGCATGTTTTGAAACCTTGTCTTCTTTTATTTTCTTCTACATCATTTCTTTAGCTCAACGTATTTTCAACCCTCATTGACCCATAACCATTCTAGTTCTTAAGGATGAGTTTTGGAATTAGAGAAAATATTACAATTCTCATAATATCTCTCCTCCATCCAATTATTTTAAAAGTTTTTGTCAAATCAGTAGATGTCTTGGGCACCGGCCTTTTGCAAATGAAGGTTGTCTCCTAGAAACAACATCAAATTGGCACTATTACCAGCAACACAATTGAAAATATACTCCTTGGGTTCAAATATTTTTTTTTAGTTTTTGAAGGTGACAAAAACCAGTGATAGGCTATAAAATTTTCACCTGGTGTTTTTACCTTTTGGCATTCTAAAATTTTCTAGGTTTCAAAATGGTTGTTCCTAAATTTATAGTTAATAAATTTTTCCCATTAGATTTTTCTTTTAATTCTGGTCATCCTCACCCTATTCACGCATTTCATGAGTGGAACAAAGTCATCCAAGATTCATAGTCAATGCATATGAAATTGTAGCTCAACACCTTAAAGATTTTCATGAATGCATGGAAGAGTAGAGTATTATTAATGAAGATTTAAAATGAAGTTGTTCATTTTTTCTTTGGATTAAGAAACTAAGGTTTGGTACAAGTCTTTGCCTTATTCAAGTATTCTCTCTTTGAAATAATTTCATTTAGTATTCAAATCTTTTTGTAGAACTTCATATGCACATGAGTTTATTTTTCAAAATTGTTATGAATATTTTGGTCTTAAGAACTTCAAATGCTTATGATGACCTTGTTGAATAAATTGATGATATTGCTAGCAATATATCAAGTATTCAAGGGGATCATATTTTTTTTGTTTCTAAAGAGGTTTTTGAATCCAAGAAACAATTTTTTTGTGAAGAAGATATCGGAAAGCTAAAAATACATTGTTCTTCAATAGCCCCGCGAGTAGAAATTTTTTTGAGCCTATTTAAAGAAAATCAAGAGAAATTTGAACTGGAGGAAATGTCAAATCTGCATAAAAAAATCACCACTGAATAGTTAAGAAAAAGGAGAGATTATTAAGATGCAATTAAATCCTCCCATATCTTATCTTTTTCATTTTGAAATTGATCCTATTTATGATTTGTATGATTCATATGTAGAGTGGATAATTCGAGAACAACAACATTTTAAATCATGCAAAATTGTACATGAAGGGAAACTTGATGAGAAAATTAAGCAAGAGACTTCATTTTATGACTCATATACTTCAAATGAAGAAAAATATATGAACATATCCCAAAGGCATCCACACAAATAAAATGATACCCAAATAAAAGCAAGTACCTTTCAAGAGGTTAGCCATATACATTTTGTTTTAAAAGAACATCAATACTTTTATAGAAAACCCAAAGTTTAGGAATTGGAAAATGGTGGTGATTTCTTTGGAAAATAAGAAAATAAGACATCTCTAGCAGTCCCGGAAAATTTTTAATGAGAAAATTTTATGAAATACATCAGCCACTTACTACAGAGTTAAGAGAAAATGAAGTTGTTGATCACATTGACCTCTTCTCTCATACATTTTTTTTACCCAGTAGTATATTATATGGATTTTTTTTTTTTTAGTTCTCAACGAACATTATTATGGAGATATGTGTTTAATTTTCCGCCTCAGGAATCTCTATCAATCATGCATTTTTTTTTATTTGTAATTTTTTGCGATACAGTGACATAAAATCTAGCACTCAAATGTTGGAACGATATCATTGGAAGGTTGATTAAACTTGACTGAGATAAACCCTGTATATAGGTAGGAGTATGTATATAAATAAGCTCAATTGTTGAGCATTTATTTCCAATTTGCAGAAGTTTTTATTTATTTATTTATAGTTTGAACAAGGAAGAATAAAAGTCTAGAAGAAAATGGTTTCAGGGAGATTTGAAATCTCAAATATTTTAGAGCTAATTGGGACTAGTTTCAGTTTTTAGTCTAAACTCCATGCCCAACAATGATACTTGTCTATAGTTTTCAATGTTTTGCAAGCAAAATGTTGTCTCTAGTTGGAGCAAATATTTTGTAGCCAAATCCTTCTAGGTGAAAATAACGAATGTTTTCAAGTGAAATTCATGGAATGTTTAAAGGAAGGAGTCGAGTCTTTAAATTTATTCGTTTCTTTGCGAGGAGGAAAGAATTTTTATTGGAGACTATGATATTACAAGGAATTTTTTTTTTATAATTTTGCTTAAAAAAAAACTAAATGTTTTGCAATAATTGTGTTTTATAAGCGTTTCTATGCTCTTGGCCTTTTATGCCAAAAAGTTCTTTATTTAAAAATATTGGGCTTCAATTCCAAATCTCCAAGTTCCAATTCCATGGGGAATATATTATTAGAGTCCACCAACCATAACTTACAAGAAAACTTGATACAGAAGTTACCAAGCCAAGGGAAGAGCCCACGAAGGGGCCATTATATGCTCAACACATCAAAAAGAAGTGTGAACGTTTGTGCAAATAAAAACCAATGAAGCACATCATATAATGAACATGTGATATATCCCTTAAGAAGGGGAACTAACAAAGAACCATACAAAAGGATAATATTTTACCCAAGAAATTTTGATACTGACTTTATTTGTTGTCTTTGTGTGAGCTTGATTTCATTCCTTTTGTATCAAAGGAAAAATGAAAACAACATGGTGGTTGATATTATTAGGTACCTATTGCTGAATTGTTGTGCTGCTTTAGAGGAACTATTAGTATAGAAACCAAACTAGAGAAAACCAATGGATATCTCACATGGAGGCTTTGACAAGTTGTTAGGAAATAATCAAACAAATTTTTATGAGTGGATTGATTCTTCTAAAAAAAGTATTTGTATGGTCTTGGAAAAATTTGTTGTAGTTATGTGGATGAAAAAAATAGAAGGCACAATAAATTTTCCTGGGGTATGCACAAAAGACATAGAGGTTCATCAGAAGAGAGTAGTGATGCAGTGGACACGTGAAAATATAAAAGTAGATTCCAGATAATGGGATAAAACTTTGTAAAAATTTATTCCAAAACCATTGTTGTGAATTCCATCTATGTGACAGATAATGATAACCATACATGGTCAATTAAAAGAAGATTTCGATATTTTGAAGAGTTTCACTAACGACTCAAGAATTTCCCAAAATATTCATTAAGTTTTCCTCCCAAATGGTTGTTATCCTCAACTATGATTGCTTCAGTTGTACACGAGCGTTGTAACTTGCTTGACAAGTGTTTGAAGAATTTTCTCATACTTTTAAATGTAGAAGAATCTAATGAATATGGGAGACATGAGAAGGAGGATAAATAAATCTTGTTGTATTGATAGATGCAAGAATATTGTCGTGCAAAAATTTGTCTAAGAGTTAAATATTGATAATCCCCTAGCTGCTCTTATGGGCCTTGTAGGATGCAATGAATAATGACTCTTGGCATTGTTCATGTTCTATCCTTGTATGGCATGGTTCCATAAGTTACAAGTACTTTTATGCCAATTTATGAGGCCTTTTGATACATCTTTCCAATAGGGTCATAGATAAAAAATAAAGGGGAGGAGACTTCAATTTATACAATCTTCTCAAATGCATTACTTTTACTAGTAAGTTTGTGGAAGTTCTATGTATTCCCTCATGAACATAGATTGTGAGGGAGATAAGCTCCAATGTATGAGATGATACTTTGTACGAGAAATACAAAGAGAGTATGCATCACTTTGGTATTATGAGCTATTAACAAATGCATACTTTTGGTTTTCCTCAAACACAATAGCTCATGAAGTCTAGAGCTAAGAGAATGGTATCATCTTTCCGTCAACTGTCATCAAGAAGAAGGGAATTGGGAGTTGACAATATCAAACTGAAACATCGAAAGGATGAATTAGATAACATTTGTGTGTCTCAGACATGCTTTAAATTTGATAAATTGCATTTCAATTACAAAAAAAATCAGCAACTCGCGGCTTGCAATTCAGAACTTTTTTCATGCTACGATAGCTCGATAGATAAATTTCAGTACATTCAATTTATGTTTCAAAGAATTCTAGAGAACAAGACTTATGATCAAGGATGTAGAAAATCTCTAGCATAGCTATAATACCATGTAGAAATTATATCAATGGACTCAAATTGATCATGTAATGTACTAAAACAAGATACCGAATCCATCTACAAAATCTGTGGAATATAAATCACAATCCCTCAATCACATGCAAGTAAGAGAAAGAAGTAAATAAATACACAACACTAGATATTCTTGGGGAAAGAAACTGATCAAAACCCCTCCATCTTTATTGTATAATCAACCAAGGAATCATGAAATAATACAATGTATTTGTGATCACCACAACCTCATACAATCTACCAATTGCTTCACACTGATCTAGGAAAAATTGGACAAACACATAGCCAATTATCAACCTACCCTCAGCCTACCCTGCTTACGCAATCCCTAGATAATTAAACCCCTATTAAATAGGAAATTCAACCTTCCTTGATTATGCAATTCATCATGGGCTTCCTGTGGTTTTATAAGTACACCTGGGCAGTTTGCCTAAAATACAACTGATAATTTACATACCTTGAACCTTTGTCTCAACTGGGTCTCCACCAGAATTAGCTTGCATGCAACTCAAGGAAAATTATCTTGAAGTTTAAAACATTGGGGAATATCACTAGTCCCTAATCTGAAAAATATAAAATTTTTATTGATGTATTTGTAAAATCATTCAAAATTATAATGATTTTATATATACTCTCTATATAATATTGGTGATTTTTTAGGGTAAAATAATTTTATATTGTAAATTTTGGGCGAATCATTTTTATAAAAAATGGAAATTGGTGAATCTGTTTTTGGAAAAATCATGGAAAAATAGCCCACCTGCGAATATTAGCCCCTAAAATTTTCCATGATGCAACTATAAATAGTGAATGATCTGTTACTTGGTAGATCACTACTGTTGAATTAAATCTATTTTAATTCACTTGATTTTCCACTAGCTCATCAATCAGTTAGAACTAGTTAAATTGATTTTAACTCAATTAATGTGAGTTAACTAATCCCACTCACACTACCCTAGTGCTAAAATTGCAACTGGACCTTGTTAATAATAGAATCACTCTACATGCCTACCCTTTGACCCTCAACTCGAAATTCTTGAGCTAACTAAGTCTATCACACTTAGTTAACTATTAAAAGCTGTTATGAGATAAGATTACAACTAA
Organism: Pinus albicaulis; assembly: GCA_034641835.2. Taxonomy (NCBI): domain Eukaryota; kingdom Viridiplantae; phylum Streptophyta; class Pinopsida; order Pinales; family Pinaceae; genus Pinus; species Pinus albicaulis. The sequence continues at coordinate 937,830,618 of CM076573.1, forward strand.
TTTTCCAATTTATTTAAAAATTGGTTGCACACTAATGTGTCACTAGGATCCATCACTATGTGACCTATGATCCCACACCAATGTGTGTGTGTGTTGTTTCTTGATTCCAATTTCACTATTTCTTGTTACAAATTTCAACAAGGGAATCAAAACCCAATTCTATGCCAAACTTCGGTTCCAATTTCCTAAGCTACTTCAAGTAACCATTGCCAAGGAAGTAGCTCTAGCAGCAGAAGAAGAAGAAGGGCAGGTCCCAACAAAAAAAATAAAATATAGTAACTACGTTGTAGTTGGCTGGAATCGTGGTGGGATTCCACCTTCTCTATCGAAAATACAAATTTTAATATAATTGTACCCTTATTCTAATAATATTAGTATGAAAATACCATTATCATTGTTTCATTTACATAAATATAATTTTAGTGGTGACCATATTAATTGCAGTGCAAGTTCTTCACACCATCATGCCTCTACTTCCTCTTCAAATTCAGACTCCTGGGAGAGATCAAAGATTGGAATTCTAGTCGATACTATTGTAGGGGAAGTATTTATCATTCTGGTCCTAGGATTATGTTTCCTTTATGTCAAGGCAAAAATATATAAATAAGGGAGAAGTTTTTGTTTATGGGTTTGGTGAGGATGATTGGAAAATCACATTGGGAAGTTAAAGAGATTTTCATGGTATGAGTTATAGCTGTCAATTGATAATTTTAGTGAGAAGAATTTTTTTGGGGTGAGGATCCTATATATGAATAGGATGCAATAGAACTCTCTGGTGGAAGATTATCAACATGGGATTTGGTGTCTCATATTTTTTAAAAACCTAGATTATGACGGGGAACAATTGGGAGAGCTAGTCCAACTATATATAACAAACAAACAAAACGCATTTTGGTGATAATACAATCCATTATCACATTATAAAATGATGCATGCACATTTATGTCTTCAAAATTATTTAATTAAATTAACAGGGAGGGTGTACCATCAGATTGTTTTAAGTTGTCCAATGTGCTCCATGATAGTCTTGGGGTATTAGAAATAAAATGTAGTCAATGGATCACAGTGTTTCGTGCTCAAATAAATAAAATCTCGATAGGTCTACTTGCTTTAAAGATAAGTGGTAGTAAATAATATATTTTTCCTCAAACCATACCTATGCATATTGATTGATATCATTCATCCTTGGGGGGGGGCACAACAAATTCTCGAAACTGCCAAGGGAGGTCCTGAAGATGGTTTATGGTTTTCAAAAAAACACATAGGGATTTTGTTGAAGTATTGTTTGGTCACTATGATGCTAGTGTATTCCCCTTATTGTTCTTTTTAGTGTAGCCCCCTATTGGTATTTTTGTGTGCATGTATCCCACATGTTGTTATTGTTATGCCACATAATAGCCCACTATTGTTATTTTTGCACCCTTACATTATTATTGTTATGTAGGATCAATTTATATTGTGATCCCTTAGACTCCTATATATACCAAGGAGGTATAAACATTTGTATAATCCAAGAATTATTCATTTATTTAATTTAAAGGAGGTTTCCCCTCGAAGAGAAAAATTCATAAGTCGTTGATCTATATTTTCTTTTGTTCATTGAGCTTGTTGCATAACATTTGGTATCAGAGCTTTGTATTATAGGGTTTGGCTTCCTCAAACATGACATCTTGGAATTTTCGCTATAACTATTTTTCTACAAAGATTCAGAAGCTGAAATTTTAACCACGTGGAGCCGAATAATTGGAGAACCTCGTATGAATTTCAGATATTTTTTCATTATATTTTCGGATATATGATCCAAGGAAGTTAGGGTTTTTGTAGGCTCCATAATTCAATCTCAATTAGGAGACCTACGGAAAAATCATCATAACTTTCTCTTTGAGCATCAGATTTGAATTTCGTAAAAAGTAACTAAAATCAGACAAAATTTAGTTTTTTGGGTATCATTTTCAGGACCAAAGTTTGAAACAGTGACACATGGAAATACACACAAGTTCTATCTACTGAACCATTCTATAATCAGGTCATCATGGGAGATTGGGCATTACTCTTTCCTGAAGAATCCAATATCAGTATGACTTATGGGATTGGAAAGATGACTCATAGGGATAACACATGAAGAATTTTAGACGTTAAACATCCAAAATTATAGAGATACAATGATTTCAATATCGGGCTCCTCAAACACAATAAAAAGGTGTGTATTTTTATAAACAAATTGCATAACTTTTGTTTGAAAAATTAGTTTGAAGTGATTCAAATGGAACATCGAAGCATATATATCATTGTTTGATTATGAAATTCCTAGAAAAAAAATGTACACACTTATTAAGTAACTAGAAATCTCTACTATGACACATGAAGAAGATAAATAAATACAACATGATATATCAAAATTACACAACCAAGTACAACAAATTTTGCTCTTGCAAAGAGGAACCAAAAAATAAATGGAAGCTAAGATGGATGGTTTGAAGAATGGTTTAAAATCAGACATGGAAGGTTTGAAGTATGGATTAAAATAATACATGGAAGGTTTGAAGGATGGATTAAAAGTATACATGGAAGGTTTGAAGGAAGGTTTGACAAAGTTGATACATGAAATGCTTCCTAATGGTGAAAAGGTATTCCATGAAGCTCATGATGAGAAAAAAAGGAATGTTGATCAGGATTTTAGAGACTCCGATGTTTTTTTAAGAACAACCACATTCCAAATATCGATATGAGGAAGTTTTATGGAAAGGATTCGGTAACATGGATACTACATGTGGAGCAATATTTTTATCTCAACGATGTGCAAGACACACAAAAGGTACACATTGCAAATTTATATTTAGAACCCAATAAATTGGTATGGTATCGATGGATTTTTTCTCGTAAACCACTTGTCACTTGGTCTATTTTTACGGATAAAATGATAGAACATTATGAGGATACAAAGAGAAACACCTTCTTTAGCCAATTGATAAATCTAAAACAGAAGGGTTCAATGGCGGAGCACATTGAGAAATTCCAAAAATTGAATATCAAGGTAACTAATATTCTAGAGGAGTATAGGATTGATGTCTTCATAAGGAATTTGAAGGATAACATCCAACATGAAGTTCTCCTTTGGGAACTTGATTCATTGGAGAAGGAATTTAGGGTGGACATAAAATTTGAAAGAAAAACTATGGCTATAAAGAATTCTACCACTCACAAATATAAATATGGAAGTGTTTCTACTCCTAGCCTTCCACAACCTATAGGGTTAACGCCATAAAAATTAGAGGAAAAAAGAGCACAAAGTATGTGTTATAGTTGTGATAGAAAATACACGAAAGATCATAAGTTTGCTGAGAATAAATTATTGTACATATATTGCGAAGAGGGGGAAGAAAAGGAACAAGAAACATCAAAAGAGGAGGATATACACTAGGAACCAACCCATGAAAAAGAAGAAGTAAATCCAACCATATATTGAAATGAATTGGTAGGAATTACCACTCCTGAAATGCCCAAGATAGAAGGATTTATCAAGAATAAAACAGTAATAAGGATGATTGATTCATGTAGTACTCATAATTTTATTCATTGCAAGATAGCCAATGAATTTAATTTCTTCCTATATCCAGCACCAGAGTGTGAAGTGATGGTTGCAAACAGAGGAAGTATAAATTTCTCTGGAAAGTTCCATAATATTCCATAATAATTTCTCTTGATAACCGTGGGGCAATATGTATTGAATATTCCAATTCTTTCCATTCCAATGGGTGGTGCTGATGTTGTACTAGGTGTCCAATGGTTATAATCTTTGGGGGCAATAGCTTTTAATTTTCAAGTAATTTTTTTGAATCTTTTTAGAAGAAAAGGAAGTTGAATTAAGGGGTATCACAAGGAAATGAGGAAATACAATCAACTCTAATGGCATGAAAAAACTTCTGAAGAAAGAACAAAAGTGTATAATTGCACAATTATGTTCATTAGAGGTTCAAACATAAAAATCATCTATTTCTCCAAATCTCTAAAAAGGCATAGACAATCATTCCAAGGTATTTGAAACTCCCAAAGGCCTCCCACCTATTTGTGATCATTATCATGTTATTCATTTGATTCCAATAAGTGTTCCTCCAAACATCATACCTTACAAATATCCCTATTCCCAAAAGAGTGAAATTGAATGTATGGTTGATCCGGATTTTTGCAGGAATGTAACAGAATACACATATAGCCATAGATACAGAGATGCAGCAGAAATAGTGCTTCATTTTATTAAAATCAAATGACTAAAATAAACTAGCTAGGGCACTGGTAGCGTATCTCTAAGAAGAGATGCGGCAGCTACAGGCCTCTGAACTGTGTTACAGAACTGAAAGTTGTTTATATATAGAAGGTAAATAAACAACTAAGGCGCTGGTAGGCTTATCTTTGAGAAGATATGTGGCTGCTACAGGCCTCTGAATTATGTTACAAAACAAATGACTGAAACCTGCTTATAGAAATCGTGGAAATAAATGAACTAGGGCACTGGTAGCGTATCTCTAAGAAGAGATGTGTTGGCTACCAGCCCCTGAATTGTGTTACAATGAGGCTCGAAGGCCTATTTATTGTTGAGAAAAAATGTAAAACCCTAAACATCCAAAAAACTAACCCTAGTAGATGAAGCGCCAAAACTGTGGGTCCTGTTTGGGTAAATTTGTGTTTCAACTTCCCAGGGACGTAAATTTGGCATACGATCTCCATTTGATGCTCTCCATACCTCATTAGAAAGATCTGTTCGAGGACTAAAAATTTTGAGTGAGAAAAATCAGTCTATAAACCCAATTTTCTCCCAGTTTTGCCAAAAATTATTGTTTAGGGCCTCAAAACGGCTCCAGAAGTTTAAGACCCGAAAAACTGCTAAAAATAGTAAGTTGTGCTGAAACTTATAAAATGAAAGAACTGATAGTGGGAATTCAAATGGAATATGTGGGTGGCCTCTAATATCCACCTGGATCATTAAGTCCCCAAAACGGCTCCGGGAGTGTAGGACCCGAAAACCTGCTAAAAATAGTAATTTGTGCTAACAGTGAAGACTAAAATAATTGATGGTACGGGTCCAAATGGAATAAGTGGGTGGCCACCGATTTCCACATGGATCATTCCTCCCTCCTTAGGAATCAATGGTCCCCATTGCGTTAAGTTCCTCCATGAGGGGCAAATACTGCTGAACTTGGTATTGGATTTGTCCAGGTTGTCGCGGACCTGTTGGTGGACGTGCTGGATGTAGATGTGTAGCCGGTGGGTAGTTGTTGAAGGATATGGGAAAATTTATCCATCATTATGTTCCTATGTTTCTTGAGGGCCTCCTTTAGCAATATTTTGATAGGATCTCCTGTTCCCTCGTCATTCTTTCCTTTCACCATGGGGGGTCATCGGGGTTCGTGAGGTTGAACTCCTTATAGCCTTGTCGCGTTGGGGACATGAAAAGAAAAACAGATAAAGAGAAAAATTCTCTGATACCACTGATTCAGATTTTTGCAGGAACACAATAGAATACACATATAGCCATAGATACACAGATGAAGCAGAAATAATTATTCATTTTATTAAAATCAAATGACTAAAATAAACTAGCTCTGGTAGCGTATCTCTAAGAAGAGATGTGGCGGCTACAGGCCTCTGAACTGTGATACAAAACTGAAAGTTGTTTATAGACAGAATGTAAATAAACATCTAGGGCGCTGGTAGGCTTATCTATGAGAAGATATGTGGCGGCTAGAGGCCTCTGAACTGTGTTACAAAACAAATGACTGAAACATGCATATAGAAATAATGGAAATAAATGAGCTAGGGCATTGGTAGCGTATCTCTGAGAAGATATATGTCAGCTAATAGCCCCTAAACTATCTTACAATGAGGCTCGAAGGCCTATTTATTGTTGAGAAACAATGTAAAATCCTAAACATCCAAAAACTTAACCCTAGGAGATGAAGCGCCAAAATTGTGGGTCCCGTTTGGGTAAATTGGTGGTTCAACTTCCCGGTTTAATTTGATATCATCAAATTAAAATGAAGACTGAAGACATTCTAAAAATGACATTCACAACTCATGAGGGTCATTATGAATTTTTGGTCCTGCCCTTTTGCCTTACTAATGCACCTTCAAAATTTCAAGGTTTGATGAATTCCATTTTCAAACCCTTCCTTAGAAAATTTCTTTCATATTTTATCTCATGAGGGTGTTAAGGTAGATTCTAACAAAATGAAATCCATTAAGGAATGGAAAATCCCCGCAAGCATAAAGAATATTCGAGGATTTATCAGCTTGATAGGGTATTATCACAAGTTTGTTAAGAATTATGGGGGAATAGAAGAACCTCTAACAATAATATTGAATAAATATGCATTTTATTGGACTCCAGAAGAAACTAAGTCCTTTGAACATCTTAAAGAGGAAATGTTCCAAGCACTGGTCTTCACTGGTCTTCACTATGCTTGACTTCAAAAAAACATTTATTGTGGAAGTAATACCAATTTATTTTGAAATTCGTCCAATCAGATGAAAGTATTTACACAAACTTATTTATGAGAATGAAATGTTGGCACTACTATATGCATTAAAGCAACACAGACCTTACCTAATGGGAATACACTTCAAGGTTAAAAAATATCATGCTAGTATTAAATAATATTTGGAACAAACATTATCTTTAGAAGAGTAGAAAAAATGGGTCACAAAGATGTTGGGTTATGACTTTGAAATCATCTACAAAAAAGGGAATAAAAATGTTGTTGGAGTTGCACTCTCAAGAAATGATGAGGATGTGGAAGCATTTCTTTGTTCCATTTCTATTATCCAACTTGATTGGATAACCGAAGCAAGGGATGAATGGAAGAATGATGAAGAGGTGTGGATACTCATTCAAAAGTTGCAGCAATATCCAAGTACATATGATACATTTAGCTAGAAAAATGAATCATTATTGTATAAAAATCACTTATATCTTTGTAATAATTCAAAACTCAACTCAAGAAAAATATTCTTTTAGAATTTCACACCTCCCCCCTATGAGGGAACTCATGATTTTTAAAAACTTAGCACAGGGTCAAGAAGGAATTTTTTTGGGATGGCCTTAAATCTGATGTTCATAAGTTTGTGGCAGAATGTTTAGTTTTCCAACAAAATAAGCTTGATAAAATTAATACCTTGGGTCTATTATAGCCTTTAGCCATTCCAAGCCAATGTGGGGAGGAGGTCTCAATGGATTTTATCACAGGTTAACCCAATTCTGAAGGAAAGAGTGTCATCATGGTGGTAGTTGATAGACTTACCAAGTATGCACACTTCTGTGCATTATCTCATCATATTAAATCCAATAGAGTTGCTATTTCATTTATGGAAACAATTCAAAGTCTACATGGAAAACCAAAGATTATTGCAAGTGAAAGAGATCTGATTTTCAGTTGAAACATTTGGACGAAAATATTTTCTTCTCTTGGTACTCAATTAGCTCATTTCTCATCTTATCATCCTCAATCTAATGGAAAAAATGAGATAGTGAATAAATGTTTGGAAGGATGTATTTATTGCTTTGTATTTGATAAATGAACAAAATGGGTCAAATGGTTACCTACAACTGAATGGTGGTATAACACTTCCTTCCATACTGTAGCAAAAATGACCCCATTTATGGTACTTTATGAGGAAAATATAAGGTTAAAGCAGCGGAAGATCACATCAAGCATCAACAACAAGTTCTCCAATTCTTAAATGATAACCTCACTCTGGCACAAAATTTAATGAAACAACAGGAAGATCAGCATCACAGTGAAATAAGTTTTGATGTAGGAAACTAGGTATTTTTACAGCTACAACCATAAAAACAAATGTCCCTCAAGCAAGCTAATAAGGATAATAAATTATCACCCAAGTACTATGGTCTTTACAAGGTGTTGAAAAATATTGGTACTATGGAATACAAATTGAAGTTTCCCGCATCTTCCTGAGTACACACAGTTTTCCATGTTTCATGGTTAAAATAGATTATTGGTAACAAGCTCCCAATTCAAATAGTGTTTCTAGAACTTGACGAAGAAGAAATAATCATATTTGAGCTTGAAGAAGACATGAAAACATGAACCCGATAGTCACGAAATTCATTAATTTCAGAGTATCTCATTAAGTGGAAGAACTTACCCATTGAACACTCCACATGGGAGGATGAGAATTTTATACACAATTGTCCATAACTACTCAAGCATTGATGACAAAATTTTTTTGAAGGAGAGGGACATGTTAGGTCCCTATAATACTAGTGTATTCCCCTTATTTTTATTGTTAGTGTAGCCCCCTATTGTTATTGTTGTGCCCATGTATCCCACATGTTGTTATTGTTGTTCCCCATAGAATCCTGCTATTGTTATTGTTGTACCCTTACATTATTATTGTTCTGTAGGCTCTAATTATATTGTGACCCATTAGACTCCTCTATATACCAAGGAGGTATTATCATTTGTATAATATACATTTATGTAATTTAAAGGATGTTTCCCCCTCGAAGAGGACAATTTTTAGGTCGTTGATCTTTCTTTTCTTTTATTCATTGAGATGGTTTCATAACAAGTATGCATGGAAACACCTAGGCCCACATGTAATTCCTTTATTCTAGCACTTATACATATGTTTTGTTTTGGTTTGAAAGGTTTGATGTATGTGTTGAATATTGCAACAAGAAATAGTGAAAGTGGCATCTGGAAACATCATTCCTTGATCCTAGTGAAAAATAATCACCTAAACTAGGTGGGGCCCACACAGGCTATTTTTAGGTGTATGTCTATTTTTAGAATGGTGAGCATATTCTAAAATTAGCAGGAGGCTGATTCTAGATGGCTGAGAAAATTTTATCTTTATATGAGTTTCTATGTTTAGAAGATGGGTGAAGTCTATTTATTGATCGCTAATCTAAAAATAGGATGCATGTCGATTATTATTATCCCTTAATAATAATCAGACAATAAATAGTAACTTATTCTCTTGGAGCACTTTATTTCAGTGAACAGATGTGGCACATCAGTGGGCTGAAGGAATTATGCAATTCCTAGAGTGGTTGGTGACTCATGCATGGAGGACATTGTTATAACTGATTGTGGCAGAGTTGTAATAGAGTTGGAAGAGTAGTTATGTGAGTTGTTGTTTAGTTTAACTCAATTTAGTGAGTTAAACTTAGTTGTGCTAGTAACTGAACATACACTAGTGATAGATGAGTGAATTAACTATTTAATTAATTCACAAGTAGTGTCTTACTTGCAACTGAAGAAATACAACATTTAACTACTTGCATGTTAGATCCAGTGGAGACCCAGTGGAGACATAGGTTCAAGGGTGAGATGGACTATCAGTTGTGACTATAGTGATGCATTCAATGCATCTACACACACATTGGAGATGCTTATGAAGATTGTGCAGTCAAGGCAAGGTAAGGTCGAATTCATTCAAGGTTCTTCTTCAACAGGGATTGTGCAGTGGAGGCAGGCTATCAAGAGGCAAGAAATTGGTGCATGGAGGTGAAAATTTCTGCAAGATAGTGTGAGACGATTGTATATTGTATTGAGAGCTCTATGAGCTGAGCTTTGTATGAGATATATGATAATTTACATGTTTCAATGATATACATAATATATGATAGTTGGGGTTTTTATCTTTAAGCTTTCCCAGTAAAACATCTTGTGATGTGCGATTGATTTTGCTTCATATGTGTTTTGCAATTGGCGATTTAATTTCCGCAAAGAATTAAGTGGAAGGATTTTGTATTTAACATAAGATTAAACTGTTAGATCAGGAGAATTCGGTAATATACATGCATATTGTATAATTTCTACATGGTATCGGATTAGTGTTAATCACTGTTGATTGTAATAGTGAAGTAGTGCTGATTTTTTTGTTGGTGGAAACAATTCAAAATTGCTGCAAGAATTTCTTGCTGCGACAGTTGAGTATACATTGAAATGGCTTTAAATGGTTTGCAGTTGGAGTTTGCACTCGAGGGCAGTTCAAACCACATAGCTTGGAAGGATAGTATGGAGGTGGTGCTTGAAGACAATGGCTTGATGGAATTCATCAAGAAATATGTTCCTAAGCCCACTTCGACGGATGTTGCAGTACTTGACGCATGGAAAAAGAAAGTAGCAAGGGCAAGGAGGATTCTGTTGGAAGGTGTGAAAGACCATATTGTGTTAAGCCTTCATGGGATAGCCACTCCATGTGCTATGTGGAAGGCTTTGAAAGATCTTTTCCAAAGCAGCAGCGACCATAGGAAATTGGCACTAAAGGATAAACTCAGAAAAATCAAGATGGATAAGAACGACACTATTCCAGTATACTTGAAAAAGTTTTTCCAATGCAGGGATGAGATTGGGAGTGTAGGAGTCAGTGTTTCATATGATGATTTGGTGAGCTTGGTTCTCCTTGGACTTTCGAAGAGTTGGCACAATTATGAAGACTCTATCAATGGATAGGAAAATATGCCAAATTGGGAGCAGCTTTGGTCGGATCTAGTGTGCAGGAGGAGATAAGGTGGAACTCCAGGGATGGCTCTTCATCAAAGCATGATGATGAAGAGGATTTTGCTTTGGCTTCCAAGGCGAAGAATAATAAGGGGAAGAAATTCCATTCTAGATCTCAGGCCAGAGAAGATGGCAAGGAGCACAACATGTCCAAAGTGAAGTGTTTTCACTGTCATAGGTTTGGATATATTGCAAAAAATTGTCCACATAAGAAGAAGAACAAGATGGTTTATAGATCTGAAGATGGTGAGGCTCTTGCCTTGAAATTTGAGCTTGAATTCTCATTGATTGCATGCATGGTATCTAGTGCATTGGGATCGGGGTGGTACTTTGATAGTGGTGCTTCCTTTCACATGACAGGAGATGAGAAATGGTTCAGTGACTTGGTGGAGAAAGATCCAGATGCATGTTGAGTTGGGCGATGATGGAAGATACAATGCAACCAGCATTGGTACCATTACCTTTCAGAGGGCATCAGGTAAACTCTTTCATTTAAAATATGTTGTGCATGTTCTAGGTTTTAAGAAGAATTTAATCTTAGTTGCAATGTTAGAGGATAGAGGCTATGATGTTGTCTTTGGTGAAGGAAAAGTTTTCCTGGGACAATAAGCAAAAGGGCAAGCTAAGAAGGGAGGGATTCGAGTCAAGAATCTCTGCAGACTTGAAGTAGATGGGATTACTACGGAGCTTCCTACTGTTGTGAAGTGCGAGGAAGACATGCAATTGAAGCTTGAGAGGGAGCAGGATTTGCATGCAGGTAAGAGTGAACCTCGGGATGTGGAGTAGCCACAAGATGAGGATCATGGAGTGGGAGCAACCACTCATGGAGAGAAATTCCGTGCAAGATGGGCAAAGGGAGTGCATGTAGCTATACCACCAGGTAAGAGGTGGGGCGACATGCATTAGTAATCCCAAGAAGATATTCCTGGGTAGGATTCATTGAGATGGTGTGGATGTCATGAATTGAACCTGGCTACGAGGCACCCATAGAGTAGCAGTAGCATGATCAGTTGGATTGATGCAGTCATATCAAAGTGACAGTGTCAGATACTGGAGCGTGGATCAGAGTTGACAGCAAGTGCAGAGTGCATGAGTGCAGAGTTCGACAGTGCAGTGGTTATAGAAGACATGTGCAGTTGGTACCAGTAGAAGTCAAAAGACTTTGATGAAAGATGCATTATATTGATTCAATTGTTTGGAGGCTATTCAGTTTCGGAAGTGTTGCATACAAGGTTGCAGGGCAAATGCATGGAGTTACATGTCGCATGCAAATACACTCCTTTCTTGTTGAGAGGGAGTGTTGAATATTGCAACAAGACACAGTGAAAGTGGCATCTGGAAACATCATTCCTTGATCCCAGTGAAAAATAATCACCTAAACTAGGTGGGGCCCACACAGGCTATTTTTAGGTGTATGCCTATTTTTATAATGGTGAGCATATTCTAAAATTAGTAGGAGGCTGATTCTATATGATTGAGAAAATTCTATATTTAGATGAGTTTCTATTTTTAGAAGATGGGCGAAGTCTATTTATAGATCTCTAATCTAAAAATAGAATGCATGTCGATTATTATTAGCCCTTAATAATATTCAGACAATAAATAGTAACTTATTCTCTTGGAGCAATTTATTTCAGTGAACAGATGTGGCACATCAGTGGGCTGAAGGAATTACGCAATTCCTAGGGTGGTTGGTGACTCATGCATGGAGGACTTCATTATAACTGATTGTGGCAGAGTTGTAACAGAGTTGGAAGAGTAGTTATATGAGTTGTTATTTAGTTTAACTCGGTTCAGTGAGTTAAACTCAGTTTTGCTAGTTGTAACTAAACATACACTAGTGATAGATGAGTGAATTAATTATTTAATTAATTCACAAGTAGTGTCTTACTTGCAACTGAAGAAATACAGTAGTTAACTACTTGCATGTCATATCTAGTGGAGACCCAGTGGGGAGATAAGTGAAAGGGTGAGATGGACTATCAGTTGTGACTATAGTGATGCATTCAATGCATCTACACACACATTGGAGATTCTTATGAGGATTTCACAATCAAGGCAAGGTAAGGTCGAATTCGTTCAAGGTTCTTCTTCAGCAGGGATTGCGCAGTGGAGGCAGGTTGTCAGGAGGCAAGAAATTGGTGCATGGAGGTGCAAATTTCTGCAAGACACTGTGAGACGATTTTATATTGTACTGAGAGCTCTATGAGTTGAGCTTTGTATGAGATATATGAGATTGTTATATGTTCCATTGATATACATAATAAATGATAGTTGGGGTTTTTAGCTTTAAGCTTTCCCAGTAAAACATCTTGTTATGTGCGATTGATTTTTCTTCATATGTGTTTTGCAGTTGGCAATTTAATTTCCGCAAAGAATTAAGTGGAAGGATTTTGTATTTAACGTAAGATTAAATTTTTAGATGAGGAGAATCTGGTAATATACATGCATATTGTTTAATTTCTACATTATGTATTGTGAATATTTTTAAAAGAGGCCAAAGTTTATTTCTTAGAAGGGGATATTTTTTAATTTAATGTTATATATATATAATATATATAATATTAAAGTATTATTTGTAATTTTTATTTCATAAAAACTAAACATTTTTTATAATTGTTGAAAATTTAGTTTTGAAATTGACAGGAACAATTAGTTTGGGTGAAGAGGATAAAGGTCTAAGAATTATATTTTGAAGGGGTTTGGAATTCTATTTTTTTTAATTCATCTATTTTTTTCCTTTTGTTGGAATAGTGTATGATGAAGCTATGTTATCTAAGTTAATAGCTTGGAATTTACTTGTCGATACTCAACTTTTTTACTTAAAAACCCTTAATGCAGTTATCCACGTTCAGCGAATTCACTCACATTTTCTTATTTTTCTCATCATTCTTTCCATAGTGTTTAAGTTCAAATTCTTAGTTGCATGTGCTAAAACCATGTCTTATTTTAGTTTCTTCTACATCATTTATTTATCTCGAAGTATCTGCAACCCTTATTGACTCATGGACATTCTAGTTCTAAAGGATAAGCTTTGGAATTAGAGAAATAAATATACCTCTCATAATATCTCTTCCTTTGGCCAATTCTTCTAATTTTTTTTATCAAATCAATAGATGTCTTTGTGTAATAGCCTCAGGTTATATTTCCATGTAAAAATAAAAAATCAACCAAAGCCACGTGACACATATTTCGAGATGAATGGAGGGAAAAAATTATAATGGGTGTCACTTGTGGTTTATTAATGGCTATGGAAATTGGAAAAGGCATTGAAAAAGGAAAAAAAGGAAAATAGGAGAAAATTAAGGTGGAGAGACACAGATATGCATGCAAGGGAAATTAGAATAAAATGAAGAAAAAAAGGAAAAAGGAACATAAGAGACTAGACATCAATGATAAAAATGCACCTGAGAAATAGTTGTCAACTTTTTCTTAGTTGTTGATCAAGTTCAAAAAGGGAGAGATCATGAAGCACTTGGACAAGCAAGCAAAGGAAAGTCAGGGAGTGTAAAGAGAAATTTGGATCAACAACTAGAATATGAATATTTTGTAGGTAACATGTTGCATGTGTAATTTCCTTGTTGGGATGTGAATGTGTGGTACATGCATTTGATTATTTAGTTCATTTGTTGTCATTGGCATGAGTTTTTCCTGGATTGAAATTTATTTTAGCCTTGCCTTGCCATTTCCTGGATAGACATGGTGTGATAGGATTCATTCATGGTTGAAATTTGGATTTCCAGTAGATTTTGGATCTAGTTGAGGTGGTATCAGGAAAATTCCAAGGGTTGGGGGTGGAGATGGTTTTCTACGAGAAACCCTCGATAGGTAAGTGGAGACACATAGATTCCTCTAGGTATGGTGAAGGAATTTTGAGGCACCAAGCTTGTTTTTGTTTTGTGATCTCGGGACCAGTTTAGGTGAGATCATAGTAGCTTGAGGGTGGAGGTGGTTTAACCTTATGATTCCCTGTTTGGATATGTCTTGGTTTATCCATGAGATCCCACATTCACGCTTAGAACATGGCACAGAGATGATTGGATGAAAAATATATTTGGTTGAACCCAATCTATGGTTGGGTTGTACATGGAAGTATCTGACTTGGTTGGCTTTTTCATATGTCAACATAAGCTATTTTCCTATTTTGAATAATGAGGACATGTACTAGTTATTATGATGATCTTATGGCTGATTTTTCATGGCTTCTATTATAGGTTATATGCTGGTTATATGCATGGTTATATGTTGTGTTCTTAATATGGATCTTGTTCAATATGATTTGATAAGTAAATAAATGGTTGAGGAATGCATGGGCTATCAAGTGTTGTTGTAGTTACTTCAGAGGGAATTAGACCTTCTTAGTGATTCTTTGATGAAGTTAAAATGTTTATGAGTAGATATGCATTCATGACATGTAGCTTCTATTTTTATCATATGTTTTATGAAATTTTTATCATGTAATAGACATTTTTTGGGAAATATCTAGTCCTAGTATTAATTGTTTAGACTTGTCATCATATTAAACCTAATTCTGGAAAGCTTTGGGTCTGAGTCAGGAAGAGATCGTTAGAGGCATGTCCATTACTGGAATTTTGAGGTCTAAAATGAGCCTCCTAAGAAAAATGTACAAAATAAACTATATAAGAACCAATAGGATTCAAGATGATTATGTCAACCATGGGGGATGATTCACCATTTTTGGAGTAAAAAAGTAAAAATATTAAAAAATAATAAAATAATAAAACTACTTTTTCAACTTGTATTTTCAACTTATCTCCCTATGTTTTTACTCAAATTTCGAGCGGGAGTACTCATTGGATGCAAAATTCAATTCCTCATCCAAGGAGTACCCATGTTGCATACTTTCGATGGACCTTGCTACATTAAAAATGAGAATACATGAAAAAACGTGATTGCAATCATGTTTTTCATGTATTTCTCATTTTTGTGTAGCAGGGTCCATCGAAAGTATGCAACATGGGCACTCCTTGGATGAGGAATCAAATTTTATCATGTAACGGGTGTTTCCGCTCAAAATTTGAGTAAACCCATAGGGAGATAAGTTGAAAATATGAGTTGAAATTTTTTTTTTTTCCTTTTTCCCTCTAAAATTTGATGATGTAATCTAATATTACTTTATTATTTCCACTATTATTTTACAATTTCCTTAGGAGGCCCATTTTAGACCTCAAAATTCCCCTAATGGTCAAATCATCTCAGATCCTACTCAAGCTTCTTCTAGAGCTTGACAAGCCTCTGTAGGACCTTTGGAAGTCACTGACACCTCTTCAACACTTCACCAAGTCACTGCCATATTACCAACATCATCACAAGTCAAACTACGTTGACTAGGATGCCAACGAAAAACCAAAATAAACATTTGGGACATACAACTTCTCCACAACATCTTTGCCATTAGTATGCAACTCTAGTACTTGTTAGACATCCTCCAACACCAGTACATCCATTTCAATCATTCATTGACAC
The DNA here is from genome assembly GCA_034641835.2 of Pinus albicaulis. NCBI lineage: Eukaryota > Viridiplantae > Streptophyta > Pinopsida > Pinales > Pinaceae > Pinus > Pinus albicaulis. Next base: position 937,846,631 of record CM076573.1, read on the forward strand.
TTGTAGATCCCCTCCAAGCCCAATGTATAACATCATCAACATGAGAGACCTAATCTGGGACAGGATACCTTATCAACAAGGCTCCTCAACTCTAACTCCTATAGAAGCTACCAACACCTGTATGCAACCACATGATCAAGAATATCATCACATCTCCAAGCTAGTCTAAGCTATTAGGAAAGCCAAGTACCATCTACACATCATCCATAGACAAGCCACATGAAACCACACATACACATGCATAACCAACTCACTTTCAACCCAAACAACTAGGTTGACATCAATGGCAATCAACAACACATATGCAACACTAAAACACACACCAATGCCAACATTACTTTGGTTGACATAAGATTTCTGAGAATAACATTTCCATGATTGACCTCTTTTAGAGAGAAAAATATTATTTTATCTCTTGTAATATGATGAGAGAATCCACAATATATATACCACTAATCATTTGTATCTTGAGCATATATGAATAATTCACATTTCCGTTGTTGTTCTTGCTTTCCTTTCCATGTATTTTTATTTTTATTTATATTAATAGAAATTACTTCTGATTTATTTTTCTTGATATGAGAAAGTTATTTTTGTTTGGTTTTGTTTAAAATCTCTAATAACTTACTTCTACAATATTTTAGCTTATGCCAAAAGTTGTTACATATATAGCATTCAACAATATCTAAGAAGAGTGAAAAATAATTATGATTTCTAATGGCATAAATTCTTATCTTGACTTCTAGAATTTATACTCATAATTTAATTCCTTGAGATCTTATATGCTGTCTTGCTACTATTTTTCAACATATTCTGATTTCTTGCATAATATCTAGAATATACTACCTTATGTCCAAAAATATTGCAAAAAATATATCCATAGAAAAATCTTTGATACCTAGGAGTGCTTTGTATTCGTGAAGGGATGCTTATGATTATTTGATGGATTTTTCTTTGAGAGAGATAAGTTTTTATTTATTTATCACTCGATATTTGTGGTTGTTCAAATTAATATTATAACCTTTCCTTTGTTGCTTCTAAGTTGTATTGTTTTCCTTTTTTCTTATTTGTTTATGTTGAGTTTTTATCATTTCCTTTGGTTTAATTGTTGTTATGTCCTTTGACTACTTCAACATAACTGGCTGGTTCTTTGTCTTCATTTTTCTTGGTGTTTTATTCTCCTTCATAGCGAAGACCATTCTTGATGAGAGGATATATTTGATTGTTGAGAACAAAGTATAGGATTTGGATAATATTATCAAACTTCAGATATTGATTTAACTAATCATTAACATTTTCTAGATCATTTCTCAGTGAAACAATCTTATCTTTTAGTTTTTGACAATGACCTTCGCATTCATTTATTTGGTTAGTTACCACTTAAAAATACAAGGAAAAGACCCTCTAGCAGAGGTTATAAAGGATGTTTTTAGTGTAATATAATTGGGAAAAATTGTCAAAAAAAAAAATCTACAACATCTGTTTTTGGTAATGGAGGTTTTGATGGAACTTCTAACGGAACTTCAACAGAACTAAAAAAAATTGGGCTTCCAAAGGATTTTAGGGGTGTTTTTATTATTGGTGCACGATTCATGTGTGAATGGACCAGTTCATTTTAACCGGTACGCACCGATGCTGTAAACATACCAAGCACTGGGATGGAAAACAAATTTATGAAGCCTCAGTGCGTGTAACCAACAAATATGCACCGGGCCAATAGAAGGTGCATGCACTGACATATTCGGCTTATAGTTGTAAAGCATCGAGGCATTTAATTCAAATAGTGCCAATGTGTTACAAATATGAATGCCTCAATTCATGCACCTTCTATCCGCCCGGTGTGTATGGGTTGTGTACATGCCCCAGGTTGTTAAGGTGTAAAAATGCACTAGCATGTTAAAGGAAAACCATACCGGTGCATGCAACGCTTATCCGCCCGGGTCGTAGTCATCGATAAAGTGCAAAGGGTGTTCTAATTGGTATTGGTATTTGTGTTGGGCACCGGATTTGTATACTTTATTCTCTCATTTTTACCCTACCTTTCTATCTCTTTGTGCCATTATTCATCTTAAAAGCATGAGGTAAAATCCTTTCTCCTATCTTTTATGGGATATTTGATTAATGATGTACTTGTCATGGAGGTTTTACCTTTTTATGTATTAACTCCTATATTTCTTCAGATTTGGCTACAATAGGTGTGTTACAGCCGCAAGACAGGGCACAACCCATCATTTTCTAGCACCTCCCTTATTTGCTGCTACAACCTAACAACCATGTATGTATCAGCATTATATTTGTTTCTTATAGTTTCTTGCTGGGAAATCCAGTTGCCGTTGTAACAATGTATATTTTTGTAACAATGGAGTTGTTGGGAGAATTTGGGGGATCTTAGGGTTATGGTATAAATAATCCTATAGGCTGCGAATCGGGAGACCCCCTTACAGAGATACAAATCTTGTAATTAATCTTCTTTGTATTAATCGACACACAACAACTCATTGTTTCTCCTGTAACACTTGAGTTTCTGTAGCCCTGATCCAAGAGTTGGGCCCACTCTTGTCATCAGGTGTTGTGTTCTTCTTGCTTTTCTTTCAGTACTGTGTTTTGTGTGACTCTTTAATTGCTGTTACAGTTACTTTAATTGCTGTGGATTTTTTTCATTTCTGCAGTTGATTGATTGCTGTTACAATGATATTTGTGTTATAGATTAAACCTGTGACTCACAGCAGACCACAATTCTTGTATCTGCATATACTTTTCCGTTAGTCTTGAAATAACTAACGCCCTCGGGTTGATAATTTATGTGGAGAAAGGGGTGAATATGGTTCATATCTGGGCACCAACATTTTGGCATCGTTGCTGAGGAAGGCTAACAGGTGCAAGAACAGGATCTGTAGTAGATCTCAGAGCCGATCTCTCGTCTTGAGGTGGGAATCTATTGCCTAGCTTCAAGTCTTGAGCGTAAGTGTTTTGTATTTTCTTTTTGCTTTCTTTCTTTTCTGTTTCTTGTATCATTTTGTTTTCTACAAAAAAATAATTAAACCCTCATCTTGGGGAAGGTGTTTTATAAAACCTTGCCCTAAGTCCTGGGCGTAGTTCAGTTTTTCTTTCCTGTTGTTTTTATTTTTAGGGGCCAATTTCTCGTCTAGGGGAGGGTATGTTATTACTCTGAGCCAAGTCCTGAACTCTGATTTCTTTTCTTTTGTTATTTTGTTTTATTTCCTATGAATCTCTTCTCTCATCCCGGGGAGGAAGTTATCTTTCCTACTTCGGGTCCTGAGCTATTGATTGATTTTTTGAATGAACCCTTTCCATAATTTGTATGAACAAAGATCCGAACAAGAGGGGTAGAGGAAGACCTCCAAAGAAAGGGAAGGATTTGGGGAGGAAGACATATATTCAGGAAATTATTGAAAAATCTAGATCTCAGGCGTCATCCTGTGCTGCTGCTAGGGTTAGGGTTCAGAAGAAGTCCGAAGGGTAGTTTGTGGAACAACCAATGCCATCCACGGTACCAGAAGATGTTCTTATTGCAACAGAAGATTTAATAAACAAGTTACCAGTGGAAGAATCCTTATCAACAATAGAAGGGGAAGAAGTGGCAAGTAAGGGATCAGAAGAATTGAGCAACTCTAACTGGGAAGAAGAACCCAAAAAAGGGTTTTCATCCCCAAGATACCAAGGCAGTGCTACAAAAATTCTTGTTGCTGAGTTAGGAGACTCAAATATGGTAAAGGAATTTTTGAAGGACTGTGAGTCACCAAGGGACCAGGGGAGTGCGGTGCGACCATCTTCAGCTGAATCACTCCAGATGCTAGTTGCGAAACCAACCGAAATTCCAAGTGAGTATTGGAAGATATTTATGGCACCTGTAATTTCATCCATTGATTTTCCTATATGAAATGTTACAGGCGATGCACTAATGAGACCCATACCTTTGAAAACCTTGCCTAGTTTTCATGGGCTCTCTTCGGAGGACCCTGACACGTTCCTTTTTGAATTTGATATTGTTTTTCGAGGATACGACTATATGACTGATGCTTAGAAATTGAAAATATTCCCTGCTACCCTAAAAGGGACATCCCTGAGATGGTTTATGGGTTTAGGGGGAAGCACGATTACTTCATGGGACGAAATGAAGAAAGCTTTCCTGGAAAAATATCAAGATTATTTCAAGTCTCGTGACATCAAGGAGGAAATATTAAATTTTCACAGAAGGAAGATGAAAATATGGAGGACTATGTAGAATGATTTAAATACATACTGCAGAGGTTCAGACACAGTGACTTGGATAAGGACATTTTAAATATCATCCTTCTCAGAGCACTTAGAGAGGACTCTCTGCAACTCCTGAATATAGTGGGAAAAGGAGATATTTCAAAAGAAAACTTTGAAACTATTTGTGATTATTGTATCAAATGTTCAAGGGGGGCTGGAAGAAGTGGACAGGGTATTCGATCGTTAAAGACCTCCAGTGGGGGGGTCACAAAAGCAGAGATTGGGAATATATTAGATAATATGAGGACCAATATCCTGAGTACGCTATCAGCCCAAATGGACACTCTTCAGGCAAAACAGAAGCAGATGGAGCTGGAGCAAACCATGGCCATATTTTTCCCTCAGTGCAGAAAGAAACACCCTTTGAAGGAATGCCCGCTGAACATGGTGGAAGCTTGTGCAATCTTCTAACAGACTCATGAAACCAGTGCATATCCCTCCTTGCCCGGGCTGAAAGTGGTTTTGCAAGGAGTAAGCGAGGAAGGCCCAGTGGACCAGCTATATTTCATGGGGCAGAAGAAACCATGGCAAGCTCGACCACCGACGGTGAATCCAGGTATGTTCCAAGACCCATCCCATTATTTTTATAATTTTAATATGGGTCCCCAATCTGCACCATTTTCAGCCATGTGGCCTCAATACCAGTATCCCCCTTGGCAATAATGGGTTCCTCCAGCTAGTCCAAATCCTTCATGGAATTAGACTTGGCATGGAGCCCCTCCCACTGGACAGTTTCCTCAGCTTATGCCTCAGCAAAAAATTCAGTTTCCTTCCAATGTGCCCCTACGAAACCCAACCATTAGACCTCAGCTTCCTCTCCAGCCCAACCCAAATCCAAATAAAAAAGGGGTTCAAAAAACAGATACGTTGAACCTTCCATCCTACAGCATTTCTACTGCAGGGCTCAATGAGATAAATCTACGATCTGGCCAGGTAGTAGATGCACCTACTTCACCCATTATCACAGAACAACTTGATGGTGAAAATACAGAACTAGAACAAAGAACAATGAGGGATAATGTAGATCAAAACATAATAAACCAAACATCTCCCCAATCTGTTCCTAATCAAGGTCATTTAACATTTCCCCGATATCCTGAAAGATTGACCTTGAGCAAACCAAACCCTCAAGAAGAATTTGATTTTCTAGGGGAACTACAGAATATTTTTATTAAAATACCTCTTTTACAAGCTATGAGGGACGTACCTATTTATGAAAAGACTTCAAAAGAATACTTCTCAAAGAAACCAGGTAGAAAGCCTAAGGATCCATTAACTATGCATGTAATGGGAAGACTATCTGATATCATGTTAGGAAAGATCATGCCTATAAAATATGGAGATCTTGGGAACCCGATCCTAACAGTACAAATTAATGGGATTGAAATCCCAAATGTATTGGTGGATTTGGGAGCAGCCATTAACATTATCACTGCTGAAACAATGAACACATTAGGACTTTGAAACATTAAATCAACCCCTACTATCCTGGAACTTGCAGACAGATCCACAATTAAACCAGTAGGGAAATTAGAGGATGTGATCATTTCAGTAGACTCATGGCATTACCCTGTGGACCTCCTTATATTACATACTCGATCTTCAGTGGGTGGTCACCCATTGATCCTAGGAAGACCCTGGATGGCAACTGCAGATGCCTATATATGATGTCGGTCTGGGCATATGATTATATCCAATGGGATAGTTACGAAGGACCTTAAGCTTTATTCTCCTGCGAAGCCAAGCCCATCTGAAAAATCATCAACCAGTCAGAAACCTCTACCTGCAGAAGAGCCTGAACCTGAAAACGAAGATGTTAGACCAGTTCTCACTATTGGCCAGGCCCTTCGATTTAAAATAGAGACTGAAGATGATGCCATTAATGCCTTCATTAATGATTCTAGTTTTGTTCCCGATCAAGTTCAACATATTCTATAATCTGCTATGAGCTGTGAGGCATAGGAAAACATGGAACCAAAAGATGATATCGACGACATTCCTTTGACCCCATTCCATGATAGTACTCCAATCGAAATTGAACCAGGGAAAACACTTAATATCAATCCGAACCTGTCTGAATCCCAGACCAAACAGCTTTTGAAAGTCCTTCAAGAACATCAGGAAGCTTTTGCCTGGGATTATACTGACATGAAAGGTATCCCTGCTAGTCTATGAACTCATCATATTTACATTAAGGAATATTGCCACACTGTAAGAAAACCTCAATGGAGGATGAATCGTGCTCTCAAAAATATTGTTAAAGAAGAATTACAAAAATTATTGGATGTAGGATTCATTTATCCCATCTCAGATAGCCAATGGGTATCACCGCTAGTTATCATTCCCAAAAATAATGGTAAATGGAGGATCTGTGTAGATTACAAGGAATTAAATAAGACAACTCAAAAGGACCATTTTCCTTTGCCATTCATCGACCAAATCCTGGACACCTTGGCTGGAAAGAAGTTCTTCTCCTTCCTAGATGGACTCAGTGGATATAACCAGATCTAGATAGCCCCAAAATACCAGGATAAGACAACTTTCACATGCCCATGGGGAACTTTTGCATATAGGGTCCTTCCATTTGGCCTGTGTAATGCTCCTGCTACCTTCCAGAGGGCAATCTTGGGAATTTTTTCTGATTTGGTCAATGATAGTGTTGAAATCTATATGGATGATTTTAATCCATATGGGAATTCATTTGAGGAGGGATTGGAAAATTTGGAGAAGGTACTCAAAAGATGTGAACAGACCCATGTATCGTTGAGTACAGTCAAATTCCATATGATGAGGGAAGAAGGATTATTATTGGGAAATTTACTCTCAACTGTTGGAATTCAAGTTGATCCGGCTAAAGTAGAGGTAATATTACATTTTACGTTACCCAAAACACCCACACAGGTACGTAGATTTCTTGGTTGTGCTGGTTATTATAGGCGCTTTATAGAAAATTTTGCTAAAATGGCACATCCATTATTTCAATTGCTAACAAAATATGCAGAATTTTTGTGGACCGAAGATTGCGAGACATCTTTCATGAAAATTAAAGGGCTGGTGTGCACGGCCCCAATCCTTCAAGGACCTGATTGGGCATTACCATTTCACATACAAACTGATGCTTCTCAGACAACAGTAGGGGTTTTTTTAGGACAACAAGTAGACAAAACACCGTATGCAATTTATTACGTCAGCAAGAATTTAATTCCTACTGAATTAAATTATACAGTGACAGAAAAATAATTCTTAGTTGTCATTTATGCCATCAATAAGTTCTGACACTACATCACAAGGTATTCTACTATTGTCCATACTGATCACGCAGTAATCAGGTATTTGATGAATAAACCCATTACTCCTGGCCATGTTACGAGATGGTTACTATTGCTTCAAGAATTTGATATTACAATAGTAGATAAGCGAGGAAACGATAATGTAGTAGTCGATTTCCTATCTAGAATGGATAATAATGATGAATGCACACCAATAGAAGATAGTTTCCTCGATGAACATCTTTTTGCAGTCTCTACTAAACGTCTGTGGTATGCAGATATTGATAACTATCTTGCTACAGGGAAAGTGCCTCCTCATTTTTCATATAGGGAAAAACGAAATATTATTCATCATAGTGCCCGATATTCTTGGATCATGATACCTTTTTCATACAGGAGCAGATAAGAAAATCCGGCGCTGCGTGTCTGAAGATGATATCTATGAAATATTGAAAGCTTCCCATGATGGCCCTTGTGGAGGGAATTTCACGGACAAAAGAACATGCCATAAGGTGCTACAAATGCGATATTACTGGCCTTCCATTTTTCGTGATGCTCAAAATTATGTCAGGAGGTGTGATAGTTGCCAACGTATGAGGCAGCCTGGTAAAGCAGATGAAATGCCTTTGTAGGCACAACTAGTTCTCGAACCTTTTGAGAAATGGGATATTGACTTCGTTGGACCCTTTAACCCACCCTCCCAGTAGAAAGTCCACATCTTGGTCTGTACTGATTATGTTACTAAGTGGGTGGAAGCTAAAGCAGTTGCGAAAGCAACATAGCGGGTAGTCTCAGATTTTCTATTTGAAGAAATTTTTGCTCGGTATGGTACTCCAAGAGAGGTTGTTTCAGATGGAGGAACACAATTCACATCACACAAGATAGCAAAGCTTATGTAGAAATACGAGGTCAGGCACAGAGTGACTTCTCCATACCATCCCTAGGCAAATGGAAAATGGAAAGAAAAAATAAGACATTAGAAAATATTTTGACAAAAACTGTGGCATACCATCATCAGGATTGGGCTTAGAAACTTCCAGGGGCTCTATGGGCATACAGAACAACATGGCGGAATACAACAGGGTTTTCACCATTCGAGTTGGTTTATGGGAAATCTTCGTTGTTTCCAATTGAATTTGAAATAAGCACACTCAGAACAGCCCAGAAGCACCGACTGGCTCAGCTTAATGAACTCGATGAAATACGTTCAATGGATGTCCAATGAACTACTACTATTCAACAGCAAAGAACGAAATGGCACGATAAGTTTATCAGAAACAAGGTATTTCAAAGTGGAGATTGGGCACTACTTTATGACTCTCATTTCAAGGATTTTAAGGGAAAACTTTGCACTCGGTGGATGGGACCTTATGAGGTGAATGTTGTATTTGATAATGGAACAGTCAGGCTAGTCACAATTGACAATACACGTAGTTCCTTTATAGTCGATGGACATCGCTTGAGATTATACCATCGGTCGGCCTCTAAGGATGCTTTTATTAAATAACTCTTTGAGAAATCTGGTTTGAAGGTTATTAGTGTAGAGAATCTTTCCTCTGCACCCTTGTGAATAATAATAATAATGATAGTAATAATAAAGAATTTTGTTTTATTTTTCTTGTCTTTTTGCAGGAGCTACAACTAAGGAGTAAAAATAAAATCAAGGAATACTCATGTTGTTGTTACTTGGTGGTTGCTACTCCGATGCTACTACATTAGATGCTATTACTCAGTTGCTGCTAATCATGTTGCTGTTACTTGGTTGATGTTACTCTGATGCTGCTATACCGGATGCTGTCACTTCGCTGCTATTACACCGATGTTGTTACACCGATGATGTTACTCCAATGCTGTTACATCGATGTTGTTACATTGGATGTTGTTACTCCGATGCTGCTACACCGGATGTTGTTACTCTATTGCTGCTACTCATGTTATTGTTACTTGGTTGCTGTTACTCCGATGCTGCTACATCGGATGTTGTCACTCTGCTGCTATTACACCGGATGCTGTTACACCGATGTTGTTACTTTGATGCTATTACACCGATGTTGTTACACCAAATGTTGTTACACCAATGATGTTACATCGATGCTATTACTCCGATGTTGTTACACCGATGTTGTTACACCAGATGTTGTTACATCGATGTTGTTACTCCGATGTTGTTACACCGATGTTGTTACACCATCCCATCATCCAGGTAGGCCGTCAGGTACGCCTCCACGCGACTTGTACTGATTTAATTAAATATCCCATGTGAGGATTTTAATGTCGCAGACATAAAAAATTTAAGTCGGTGGGGGGGTTGTCGTCATGCCAAGGACAATGTAATAATTACCCCAAAAGTTAAGAATGACATCTCACTCATGGTACACCTTACAGATCACATTAATATGAGGTACCATCATTTAAACTTATTTGGATTCGCAAAATGTCTCATATATCCTGTACGAGTAATTATTATTCCTATTCTACCACACTTACCATATTTCTTTATGATTTTTATCGGTTTTCGAGAATTACTAATCATATTTACCGTTACCACCTGTCCATTTTCAGTATGTTGTTCCTCCAAATCCGGTATCCACCACCTTGCCTAACGGTCTGCTGCTACAGGAAGTGCTGCTAAAAGTCTCCACAGTATGGGTGGGCTGGCTGTGTGGCATGAGCCTGAAAATAGAGTTTCAGTTCACAGCAATCCAGAGGTTTGGAAAATTTTCGTCGACGCAAGTTGGGACGTCTACTTTGACAGATTGCAGGGATTCGATGGAGGTATCCCAATGGAATTCACATTCAATTTAGAGGAGAATCATTCATGGGTCAGAGGTCTGGAAATTCCTGTTATAGAGGAAGTAATTGCAGAGGTTAGTAGGCTTAGACAGCAGGGGCAACAATGGTTTACTAGAAAGGTTTCTCTCCTAGAGTTTCCTGAATTGTTTTTGCAGGAAGGAGAAAGTGTAGTTCAATTGGGCAGGGGATACGAGCGCGGAACTGTACTGTATCCATGGAATGAATTTGTAGGCTTCATGTTTAAATACATTACCTGCGAGGGTCGGGCCTCAGCTCTATTCAACTATCATTTTAAAATTGTAATGCAGCTCCGATTTCCAGAGAATCAAGAGCATGCCCTAAATATGCCATTCTTTCTATTAAAACAACTGCATCATATGGTATAGGCTACTCAGCGCTCCCGCCGGATGATTGTAGTACTCTCTAACCATGGACTAGTGTGATTATTGGTCGTGCATGCAATAAGCAGACTGCGGGTTTCTTGGGAAGAACTCTGTGGATCCTCAGAAGAAGAGGTAGCAGCTATGGTCGCTGCTAGAGAAGAAGAGCCAGCCTCTTTGACTGGTCAGGTGGAAGAGGAACCTTTAGAGGAAATCAATCAAGAGGAACCCAAGGAAATGGAAACAAAGATTGATCAAGAAGAACCTGAGGAAGAGGAGATGATGATTGATCAGGAGGAACCTGAAGAAATGAGTATGGAGGAAGCAATCGGCAACGAGGACGAGGTTGTCACACAAGAACCAATCTCACTGGAAAAAGCCACGGAAAAGGAAATTATAATGGAAGAGCTTATTAGCGGCACAGACAAAGCTACCACACAAGAACCAAATTCACTCGAGTAACCCACAGAGGAAGGGATTATGGAAATTATGCAGGAAATTGACATTGTGATACAGTCAGCAACCTTTGCCAATGAAGAGCAAATGGATGGAATTGTAGATAGAGAATTGGAAAGTGATGATGTTTCACAAGAAACAACATCACTTTCCCCGATAAAAATGGATGTTGATATAGTTGGGGGTGCTACACAAGAACCACCCCCAATTCGGCTGGAACAGAAGGAGTCGACCTGTGGAATCGATGTTGGAGCTCAAGAGTTGGTACCAACTGTGAAAACGAAGGATATTTTTGGGGAAAAAGAGGCTAGAGAAGGAATGAGTCGGGTGGTCGATACTATTCCACAAGAACCAGTATCAACCCATGAAGAAGAAGTGATAAGAGAAGGGCAGGAGGAAAGAAGGGAATTGAGCCAGGGAATCAATGCTGCTCCATAAGATCCAGCATTGACACTGGTTGAGGTAGTAATGCATGAAGTCCCGGTCCAACCCAGGAATGATGATGAGGGATCCATTCCCTATTCTCTGTTCCAGTCCATGATGCGCAGAGGGGCAAGGGGATTTCGCTCTCCTAAACGGTTGGTGGAAGAAGTTGTTGTTCCCTCGGTATTAAAATTTGTTGACACGGCCAAGGTTGGCCTAGACACTACTAAACCAGGACAATTGGAGGCTCATCAGGAAAAAATAGTTCCTATAGAAATATCGAAACACAGAGGGGTCGACAGAAGAAATATAGAAGAAGAAGGGCCTGTGGGTTGGGGGCTCGGCCAAGAGGGTTTGATGAAAGTATCGGGATAAGATGCTCATAGCATTCCGCTGCCTTCTAAGCCTATCGTAGGTTCAGAACCCGAATTCGTTGTTAAATAGGAATGGGTCGAACAGTGCGAGAAAAGAAGGTTACCTCTTAAAAAGATGTACCAGCTGTAATTCAGTGAAACCATAAGACTGAAAAGATAATTTCGTAGTTTGAAGAAGCAAGTGTCATGTTTAAAAAGGAAGTTGAAGGTCTACAAATGGAGGTCAATAAAGTCGAAGGTTGAAGTCTCCACTACAGCTACCCAGACCGGCCCAATCGAAGAATTGTTTGAAGGTCAGGAATTCATATTGGCCGCCGAAATTCAGAAATGGCAGTTTGTAGCAAGCGACCACAATAAAGAAATAGCTAGGGTTCGGGAACAGGATGCTGGAGTCGTTACAGGGTACATAAATCAATTATACAAGGCTCGGCTGAAGTAGGCCAAACAGAAGGCTAGGATAGAAGAGTTGGAAGAACAACTTCAGTTGCTAAAGACAGATAAGGTGAATATGTTCTCCCTAGCACTGTAGGTAATGGCCTGCAGACCTCCTACACATAGCTATGCCTTCATGAGCAGTTTCTTTACTTTTGTCTTGAAATTATATATAAGGAGATTTGGTACGAAATTGAGGACCCCATTCAATTTTTCCGTGTTTTAAAAATTCATGATGTTATAGGACAACATTTAATGTGTGAGCTCTACATGCATGGGTATTATTTAAAGCATGATTAGTCCTTTAACCCCGTTCCATTCGTGGGGGAAATCCATTTAAGGGCTTTCACTTCCTATACCATCAATCAGATTAAATGGAGAAAGGCCTGGGATACATTTGAAGAAAATCAAGCCTGAAAACCATTAATGGTAATAAGAGAGCATGTTCAGTCCACAAATATTTACAATAAACATTATAAATTTCTACAGATTGAGGGCCGAAAGGAACACATGATGGAAACTCAGAAGTGGTGTGTTGACCTGTGTGTCGGCTAGATTATGACATTTCTCCAAGAAGCCTTGGATAGTTTTCAGAAAATATGGATGTTGTCTTCTTCAGCTGTCAGGGGAAGAGAACCATTTGGGGCTCCTAACTTTGCACGTGCCTTGGAAATAATGTCACATTATGTGGCATGTATTCATACCTGTGGGGTTAGATGGATGGGATTGAGATTTCGATTCCCCCTTTTATGGCTACCAGCTGAACAATATACTCCTGCTTATAACATTGAGCCCGATTGGTGGAAAGACGTTGTTTTGACGGAGGGATATAAGCCACCAGGAACAGAGATGGCTGTAGAATATGATCTTGCAGAGCTTCATGCTGATCACAGTCAGTCCAATTCGAACCTGAGGAGACGACGAGCTACATGAGGACATGTAGATAGATCAGTCGGGGGGAGATGTTGGGCACCGAATTTGTATACTTTCTTCTCTCATTTTTACCCTACCTTTCTACCTCTTTGTGCCATTATTCATCTTAAAAACATGAGGTAAAACCATTTCTCCTATATTTTATGGGATATTTTATTAATGATGTACTTGGCATGGAGGTTTTACCTTTTTATTTAGTAAATCATATATTTCTTCAGATTTGGCTACAACAGGCGCGTTATGGCCGCAAGACAGGGCAAAGCCGATCATTTTCCAGCACCTCCCTTATTTTCTGCTACAGTGTAACAACCATGGATGTATCAGCTTTATCTTTGTTTCTTACGGTTTCTTGCTGGGCAATCCAGTTGCCGTTGTAACAATGTATATTTTTGTAACAATGGAGTTGTTGGGAGAATTTGGGGGATCTCAGGGTTATGGTATAAAGAAGCCTACGGGTTGCGAATCGAGAGACCCCCTTACAAAGATACAAATATTGTAATTAATCTTCTTTTTATTAATCGATACATAGCAGCTCGTTGTTTCTCCTGTAACACTTGAGTTTTCGCAGCCCTGATCCAAGAGTTGGGCCCACTCTTGTGATCAGGTGTTGCATTCTTCTTGCTTTACTTTCAATACTGTGTTTTGTGTGACTCTTTAATTGTTGTTACAATTACGTTAATTGATGTGGATTCTTTTCATTTCTGTAGTTGATTTATTGTTGTTACAATGATATTTGTGTTATATATTAAACCTGTGATTCACAACAAACCACAGTTCTTGTATCTTCATATACTTTGTTGTTAGTCTTGAAATAACTAACACCCTCGGGTTGATAATTTATGTGGAGAAAGGGGTCAATATTGTTCATATCCGGACACCAACAATTTGGTGCAGTGATCATAGGTTGTGGCAACGCACCGGTGCGTAGTATCATACACACACACCGGTGTTCATTTTGTATTTTTTAGAAACATCGACCTCTGACAGTCCAATTATTGTGATTTTTTAAAATTCATTATTCATCAAAATTCGACACATGTCTTATAACAATATGCATATCAATTAAATTTTTATTAGTGCATTTGAATGTGATGTTTGGATGAATTTTTTATATCATCAAATTTCACATCTCTTCATTATAATATTTAGTCATCCATATATTTAATCAGTGGTCTAACATTTCACAGTGATAATGGAGAATGCAATAGAATAAATTAAAATGTATTTTATTATATATATATGAATAAGACACTCTTTGTCATACAAAATGGGACAATTAATCGTATCCCTTTGTCTTTCAATTGGGACACTATGTCTATTACATTAAACAAAATGTCTGATTTCACAGACAAGTATTTCAAAAAATATAATGCCTTGCTTTGATATCCAAACATATTGATCATCATTCTTCGCTATAAATGTTGTCACTGCTAGATCTACTTCCATGACTTGGGTTATTTGGAGGAATGTTTTTTCTCATTGTGTTGATTTTTTTCTTCTTCTTCAATTTCCATTTTCAAATATTAAAATAAAGTGTAACGAGTGTATCTACATCGGTGAGAATAATGAATATTGCAATATTAAATAATATACATCAATGTACCACGAGGCATAGAACAGTCGGTGATGGGGTGCACTGTTAAGGCACTCTGTTCTGCAAGGTCACCGGTTTGAAACCCGTGGGTGTAGGATTAGTCTAAACTAGAAAAAAATATATATATATACATCAATGTAAACTAAAAAGAAATGTACCATAGAAAGAATTGACTCGTGAACTATACACATTCTTTAAAAACAAAGTTCCATGCCTTCTTTCAAAAAAAAATTTGTTGGTGTAGTTCCACACTTTGTTTCCTGCAAGTTTTATACCCCATAAAAAATCATAGATTTAATCTAAAAGAATTTTTTGTTCTATTAATTATAGATGGAGCTAAGTAAAACAAGATAGATACTTACAAAATCCAAAATTAATTTCTGATATGCCAACATATATTGAAACCCCATATTTAACCCAATTTCAATCAATTCTTCAGATGGTTCTTCATTGTATGTTAGCACTCGTTTGAAGGAATTTAATGATGATTGATGTAAAACAACTTAAAATATAAAAAAATTAAATCTAGTTAAGTTGTTATAAGGAAGTAACAATTACTCACAAACTTAGATATCAACCCTTTTCTTCCTTGTCGTCTTATTTTATGTGTTTAATGGGTTCCATTTTCTTTTATTTTCTGCAATAAAATACTTGAAAATTAATATTTAATGCTAAATTATTTATTTATTGTACCTAATCGAAAAATTCAATGATTAAATATTACATTTGAAGCACGTTGTTGTTGAGATGGCTCCTCGTGTGATGCAATAATGTCCATTTCTTTGACCATATCCTTGTAAACCTTTTTGGACATTCATACTGGCATATTTCCGATATCAGCTCGTTTATCCTTTGCGATTTTCAGAATCTTCCTGAAAAAGTAACATGACACTAAACTATTTAAATTTTATATTGATTTATGAAAACTAAATATAACAAAAGTGACATTTATAAATGATTTCTTTGTAGTAATATATGCATATAATTCTAGAAAAACATTAAAGTAATATTAATTTTTCAATCCTTCTTTTTTGTTGTCGTATGTTTTTTCTATTAAAAGTATGACATGCCTCCTTGACTGATTCATCCTTCTGCAATTTTTCCATGAAGCTTTTACGTTATTCTGGTCTTATACCAGAAATACTCTTATCGAGCTTCGTCATTTTGTGGCTTTGCATGATACACACTAAACAATACATATTAGTTAAACTCGCATATAGTTCAAAAATAGTAATTTTTGTAAATAATTTACAAAGGACTTGGATTTTTTTCTTTTCTGAATTTGCTATCAATATTTTTGTTACTTGAACTCTTTTCAGCCATATTTTTATCAATATAAAGCCTATACCATTCATCAATATATTTTATAAATAAATCACATAATTTTCAGGTAAAAAACAAATCAAGAAAACGGTGCACCTATCTAAATTAAACGCTTGGCGTGTTTATATTTTTAACCGCACCAGTGCTACTTTTGTCACTTAAGCACCGATAATGGTGTGATATGTTATTATAAACACACCACCACTACAGTAGAAACAATGTACGGTGCTCTTTGTCAATAGGAGACCCAATGCCTTATATTAATACGAGAGCACCGA
The DNA here is from genome assembly GCA_034641835.2 of Pinus albicaulis. NCBI lineage: Eukaryota > Viridiplantae > Streptophyta > Pinopsida > Pinales > Pinaceae > Pinus > Pinus albicaulis. The sequence continues at coordinate 937,863,164 of CM076573.1, forward strand.
TTAACATAAACATAAATGAATGGAAAATGTTTTTATCAAATAGTTCTTTTTGTCAATATGCGCCCGATGCATTATACTAAAAGAGTGCATCGATGTGCTATATTAAATAGAGTGCACAGATTAACAAAATCCATTGTTTAAAAAATCATGCAATCAAAAAAAGGATTCAGAACTTACTCTACAAGTGGTCTCGTGGGTTAGATTTCATACTGTTGAGGAGGTAAATCCCCTCTGCAGACAGAAGTGATCCCACTAGCCCAGATTGGGTCTAGCAACAATCAAGTCATGCAATGACGTTGGTTCCTAGTTACAAAAAGACAAAGATCACAATGAGTAGCCTAACTCAAATCCCACACAGTTGTCGTTGGAGAAAAGATGATGTTTCCCGTCCCTCGCTTGACAGATCACAATCCTTCTGTTCGACACGTCTGGACACCTGTACACATGCAGGGAAACGACGACATACAACATAAAATCTAAAGCATGTAACTATATATCAGTTAGAGAGGATATAATTCATTGCATTACATAAATAAATGAACACATGAATGGAACCAAAATCAGAGTCGCTTATATTATAAATGGCAAAAGGGAGATTACAACCAAATGCTCGTATGCTATGATCTTCCTTCGGTAGGGCTTGCAGCAGAGCGTGTCTCAAGAAATCCTGTCAGGAATCTAGACGAAGCTCTCTCTCTTACGAGATTCTCTTCGGCTTAGCTCTCAATAGTTTCCCAGCTATAGTTTCCTTCCTACAAGTTCAGCCAGCTTGCTAATGGAGAGGGCAAGCTTTTATAGATGCAGGAAAGGCAGTTGGGATCCCTATAATCATGGTATAGGCCCTATCTCTTAGGAAGGTTCCATGATAGGTGGAAAACCACTTCCTATACATGGAGATCCAGAGCCAAACCACTCAACTCCTTTTGATGATTCATTCTGGAGTTTGTTAGAATCAAACTTCCACCATTTATTTTTAAAAAACATCCCCTAATAAGCTTGGAATGAGTGAAACACAGGGATAGAGCGCCAGTTGGCGCGCCCTCTAGTGTGGATTTCCCCCATTGGTGCGAGGGATGAACCGGCTAGTCGCGCCAAGGCTAAAACATTTGTTTTTAGGGTTTTCCAGAGGAAATGTTCTTCAGGAGAATGTTTGTCCTTATGCAAGAGGATGTCGTGAAGGTGGTTTCAGGAAATTTTACTGTTCACAGGTCACGGGAATAGTCCTCCAATGTACTGGATGAGGGATTGCAGGGACGGTGACAAAATGTTGTGTAACAAATTCCCCCTAAAGCATGAGGTCTAAGGGAGAGGGAGGGGTGAAATGCTTTATGAGAAAGCACCCAACTAAAAACATGGCCGTCGGAAGACCTGTAAACACAAATACAACTGATATCTCTGATACATGATATGTGGTATGAGCACAGCCATCCATAATAGAGTGTACAATAACAGGGATCCAAGGTATGGACACAGCCATCCAAAAAAGAAGGATCAACAAGTAGAATCAGGTATGGTCGCAGCCATCCAATCAAATGAGTCATGTAACTAACCATGATAATCCACAAAGAATCCACAATTTGGATTTTATCAGACAAGATCTAGGGTCTTGCGCTCCATCTCGACCCGAATAGAGTACAAGTTCGAGCATGTGAATAAGTGAGCTGAAGTCGAACATGCAAGAACATCATATGAGTACCAGCCAATAATGAAAGATGTTAATAAACGTGAGAGGAACCACCAATAATGAGGATGGCCCTCAAGGTACTGTAGGTACAATCCACGGAATGTGAACAGTGAGCTGGCATCAAACACCTGCAGAATCATCCGATCAAAGGCCAATAATGCAAACCTTGCGTTGAATGCGAAGAACCTACCATTGAGGCATGCAGGCTCCAAGGTACCTGAAGGGAGTCTCTAGATCAACTTACTAGATAATGAGTTGAATTCGACAGGAAGTGACCTTGATCGAAGGTGGGCCATAGTGTTTCCCACATCATCGATGCGAGACAGAGAAACATGATGTTTGCGAATCAGGATCAGTAGAGAATCAGAGGGAGGTTGAAAACTGCAGAGGCCAACTTCTCTTAAACATATCGGCGGCACGACACTAGATTTGGCTGTATTTGAAATCAAAGGATCTGAGGCCATGATGACATGACAAAGAGCAGATGAGAGGTCAAAAGAGATTACCCAAACCCATGAAGGCAAGCAGATAACGAGATGAGATGTCCCCAACCCAACACGAATGCAGACAAGTGCTATGTTCAAGAGTGACATACTGCCAACACGACGGTGATACTGGTTCCATTTTCCCCCACCATTTTTGGAGAGTACCCCAATTATTTTTGGAAACAAGCTTGAAGGGGATAGCATATGCTTGCGATATGAGTTTGTCCTTCAGACAATTCCAACCTGGTACATTTAATAAGCCCTAGGAAGGAGGAACTCGAGTAACGTCATTACGACAGAGTCCGATGCCATCAGTTTTTAACGAGTCGGACAAAGGAAGAACTCGACGTCTTTTCATGTTTAGAGAGTTTGAAAAGATAGCAGAAAATAAAACTCCAGCAATCCCCTTTCGTAGATAGTCTCATAGATATGAAAAGGTAGAAAAATATGTTTGAGAGAACCTCCTAGTCGCTATAGGCTAGGTTATTCCTTTTTCGTAAATAATCTATCCCAGCCTGAAAAAGGGGTAAACGTATACTGGGTAGATGTCGTTTCGCAACCAATTTAATGAGCTCAAAACGACAAGCGACTCGACAATATTTTCAGTTTTAGAGAGTTAGAAAAGAGATGAAAGATGACTCCAGTAGTGACTTTTTCATGTTTTTACTGAGTCCGAAAAGTATAAAATGCAACTCATCTTGTCGTCCTAGTCTCGTGAAAACCTGTCGTTACACAAAAATCAAGTGTAAAACCCATTTTTCGACAAAAATATGATAAAATATTAGAAAAATAAGCTCCAAAACCTAATTTTGATTTCGAAAATTTATAAATATGACCAATAGTAAAAACATATTTACTTTTTACTTTTTACCTCTTGTGCTGAGTGATAGTGAGTTATTTCCTTGTGATCTTGCGGTGACGATTGTGGACGATCCAGTGCACCATTCTAGATTCCTTCTTTTCCAGGTAAGATCCGCTTCCATTGTCCATTTTTTAAGCCATATTTCATAGCTTTCCATTTTTATTTGGCATCCCTGAGGGGAGGATTTGAAAATTTAGGGCTTCTGCGGTTAGCGCGGGTATCAGGCACGGACCCGCGCTAATCGGGCTCTTTTTGCAAAGGGGTCGCGCCAGGTGGCGCGACTGTCATCAAAATATTTGTGCCAACTGCGCAACCTAATATTCCGCTCAAATTTCACAAAAATTGAACCAATCAATTGAATTTTTTAATGCCTAATGGACCTTACAATGTGTTTATGACCAATTTGATGCAGGTGTAAAACAAAAATGGTGATTGAATGGAAAGAAAGGGAGCATAGTGAAGAAGATGAGTTAGCAATGGAGAATGAGCAATGCATGAATGCTCTTTGGAACTATGGTTTAAAGAAATTCTTCTTAACACCATGTCTCAGGGCACAGCCTGAATTGTTACAATATTTGATAAGTATCTAGGATGAGGACGAAGAGAAATTTAAACTTCGAGATCAAGTACTTGAACTTGAAGTGTCTGATGTCTACTTCCTTACTGGATTGTCCCAAAGAGGTCCAGTTCCACTTATGACAGGTACCAGAGCCTCTGGTGAAAAAATGGCAATGGTCATGCAGAGGGTGTGCCTGGGGGTACAAACTGGATTAGGTAGTGGCAAAGTTGATATTCATACTATTCCTGATCTAGCACTCAGAGTGGTGCTACATACCATTACATGGGCTGTGGGGTCACATGCGCCGCATGAGGCTACCAAAACACAGCTCCTCCTAGCGTCAGAGTGCATGAACCCAACAGTATTTGATTGGGCCACAACCATAACAATGAACATCAAACGGCAATTAACCAAATGCAAAAAGGCCAAACTGAAGCAGTTTGGGTACGGGTCAATCTTGGTATCGTTCTTCCTAGAATGACTACCTATATTCCAGGGCCAGGGGGTGATAGTCACAGATCCACCATTGAGAGAGCCACGGATGGCTCGATGGGCAGCATTGGTGCCCAAGGTAGGGGGCGGCCAACAAATGTCATGGCGGCCCGAGTTCTTTGGATGGCTGCGATGAAAACTGATTGTCGTAGAGGACTGGCCCTATGTGGGCACTGATTTCACAGGAGACCCAGACCTTCCGCTCCTGGAAGGAGAGGACTGGGATGAGGAGGTGGGTAAGACTCTTTTTTATTTTTATGAATTTTATGATTTTTGGTACACATGCATGTTCTAACAATTGATCCTATATGTATGCAGATGTCGGCCCAAAGAGGCCTACTGGGATGTCACCGATAGGGAGGAGGACTCCACTTGCTTATGACCCTTAAGGTGAGGGAGGCGAGGGGGACGCACTGGTACAGAACCTCGAGGGAATTGCTCGTGGGGTTCCAAACTATGCTCGCCTAGCTGATGTCCCTATGGCTTACCATAGGCACACCATAGGGGTGCCGAGTCACCTCCATCACTTACTGAGGTGATTGGTGTGAGAAGTGACGTGCTACCATGAGCACCACGCTGATTAGTTGCCTAGGCTTTTATTTGCATGTTTTTGAGAGACATGTTGTCTCCGGATGTAATTAAAACAAACATGTATATTTTTGGGATTTTATATGATGCACACGTTGCAAACATTCGACATATATATATATATATATATATATATATATTTCTACATGGATCTTTCTCACATATGATGATGTTTTTACAAATTGCGTAAATGTCTATCTAATACCATGTTGGCTACTGCATCTGTTAATGCATTCATTCGTTTGGGTATATGCTAATATGTGATGTAATGAAAATTTCTTTCCAGTAAATGAATACGTAGATATAGTCTTAAAATTCATGTGTTCCTAACTGAATAATGACCATTGAGCTGTAACACTACAAGCTATGAGTCCAGATATACAAGTAATGCACGAATACCAAGGTTAATGGCCTCATTCAATAATTCCAAAATGGCACTATATTCCACGACATTATTTGTAGCAGGCCCTAGACAAACACCTTGTAAATTAACTAACTCACCAGCAGGATTGTAGATTACCCAGGCTGCCGAAGACAGATTCCTGGTACTGTGGGAGGCACCATCTGCGAAACTGAAATAAGGAGTAATAGACATCTGCACAATCAGGAAGACCCAATCAGCAAAAAATGCTTACAAATCACACCACACCACACATGCACAAAAATGAATAAATCACCTATGTACATATACTACGCAAGAATAATTCAAGCATAATATTTCTTCAAGTACAACCCATTTCTGGGCTGTGCCAAAGGAAGACCTTCATAATCGATCAGCTCATAAGCCCCATTTTTTCAATACGCATTTAATGATATAGGGCCCATGCCACATATGTTGGAATTTTCCTGCCCCAAGCTTATCATGGGCTTGATCATATAAGAGGACGAGGTCCCCTTCGATAAAAGAGCGTGGATAAATCATTTGATCGAAATGAGCTTTAACCCGATTTTTCTGTGCCTTGATAACCAAAGCAGCCAAGCGGCGAGTTCGTCCAGTCTTTCCAGATATAGGAGACGTTCTTCCTCTGGGGAAGTGTCGAGCAGTAATTCCATAGCCAATTTCAGTGAAGGGATCTCACATTCAACTGGAAGAGTAGCTTCCAGACCATACACCAACTGGAAAGGTGTGAATCCGGTCCCGTTCTTCGGTAGGCCCAGAGAGCTGAGAAAATTTGGAGATGCCAATTCAATTTGTGTATACCAATTTTTCGTTGAAGCATCATGACAAGCACCTTGTTCACGGCTTCAACCTGGCCATTTTCCTGGGGGTAATATGGCGTCGAGCTGTCGTGACGCAAGCCCAACTTTGATGTCAGCTCTGCCATCATGTAGTCCTGGAAATGAGAGCCATGATCAGTGATGATGGCTTGTGGAACGTTGAAATGGGTGATCACATGGTTGAAAATGAACTGAGCGGTTGTCTTACAATCTGCAGCCAATGTAGGCATTGCTTCGGCCCACTTGGTGAAGTAATCTACGGAAACGATGATATAAGCATGCCCCCCGGCCGAGTGAGGGTTACATGTCATAAAATCAATGCCCCATTTGGAAAAAGGGCCCACGGTAATGACAAGATGTAATGGGAGGGGTGGCACACACATCTTGCATTGGAAGATCTGGCACGCATGACACTTTCGTACTGCAACAATACAGTCTTTAAATATAGACGTCCAGAAGTAACTTGCACACAAAATCTTCTGGGTGGTAGCATAACCGGACATGTGACCGCCGCATGCACCACTGTGATAGTCATTCAAAAATTTCTTAGCCTCTTCTAAGGTCAAACACCAGCAGAGTATAGAATCAACTCCGACCCGATATAGGGTATCTCCAACAATGCGATATGGTTCCGACTAGTGTCGAACACGGCATCTAGCATCCTTCGTTAACTTAGACTGGAAGGTAGATGTCTAGAGGTACATGATGATATCGCCGTACCATGGATCGAGAGTGTTGATTAATAAGAGAGTTTCATCCAGGATATGATCCTTGGATTGAGACGAAATAGAGTTGGTAGGGAGAGAGTAGATGAGATCAGCAAAAACCATTGACTTCTTCGATTTGGCAGTAGTGAAATCCAAATCGAACTCTTGAAGGATCACAATCCATTTGGAGTGCTTGCCCCACAGCAATTGTCGAGACAAAATGTAAGTCATGGGGTTGCAGTCAGAAATCACAGTTACCGTGCATAATAGGATGTAATGGTGAAACCGCTGAACGCCCTGGACCGTGGCAAGTGCCAACTTCTCGACGTAGGCATAACGCATTTCAGTGTCGAGGAGATTTCGAGACAGATAATAAAACACGTGTTCATTTCCATCATCGTCATCCTGTACTAGAACCATGGCAATTGTGTTGAATGCGACAGCCAAATAGAGGGTAAAGTCGCGATGATAGTTGGGAGGATGTATTAATGGAGCATTGACAAGAAACGTCTTAAGGTTATCGAAGGATTGCTAAGAAATATCGTCCCAATGGAAGGGAACGTCCTGTTTTAGAAGTCGTGTAAACCCTTTGGCCACCTCTGCATAGTTTGGGATAAAGCGATGTAAGAAATTCACTTTCCCCTGAAGATTTTGAAGTTGATGCATCAAGGATGGGGAGGGGAGATTAACAATAGCCTCAACCTTGAGAGGGTCAAGGAAAATTCCATCCTTAGAGACAATGAATCCTAAAAGCCAACCAGAGTCAACGTAGAAGATGCACTTGTGAGGATTAAGCCTGATGTTGTAACATCTACAGCAAAGAAAAATCTAGCGGAGATGTTCTGGATGGTCCTCGCGTAGAGCTGAATGAGCCGGAAGGTCATCCAGGTACTGCTGAACATTGTTATGTATGTCGTGAAAGGCGTAGGACATGGCACACTGGAAGGTAGCCCCAACATATTTTAAACCGAAAGGGAGCTTCTTGTAGGCGAATGTTCCCCACGGGCAGATGAAGGCAGTATTATGTTGATCGGATGGAAGGATATTAATTTTATTATAACCCGAGAAGCTGTCCATAAGGGAAAATATCTCACTCCCCACACAATCATCGATGATCTGGTCTATAAAGGGGGTGGGATAGTTGTCCTTAGGGCAAGCCCAATTGATATCTCGATAGTCAACACAGACTCGAATTGTGCCCTCCTTCTTATCCACAGGGACAATATTTGAAACCCGCTCTGTCAGAGGGATCAGATATATGAATCAAGCTTTAAGAAGTTTCTCAACTTCTGATTTTATAGCAGTGGCTTTTCGAGAATGCATTGGGCGCAGACGCTGGCACACAGGCTTCGAACCAGGATAGGTGGGAATTTCGTGCACGATGATACTGGGATCGATCCCAGGCATCTCTTCATAAGACCATGTGAAAACATCTCAAAATTCGTGGAAAAGGCTAGTGTACACTTGAATCTCATCGGGACAACAAGTGACTCCCATGTGGATGTTCTCGACGACCCTTGGTTTAACAGAGATGTCGATAAGCATCGTTTGGGTAATATTACTCAGATTTCCTTCCGAAAGTACTTCATGAGTCAATATTGGCGTTTGGAGAGGCGGAGAGGGAACCTGAGATGCAAAATGCTCAAGACAATTAGACATTTCCCCCAGGCCGGGCTTGAACAAGGAACGATGATGTCCATCGCTCCATGGAAGATCTTCGAGAGACATAGTCTCCACGATAGCTTCATCAGACGGAAAAAATTCTCTCAAAGGATCAGGCGAATCTGCATCGCCGAGCCAAGGGGATTGAGAATAAACATCAAGAGCCGCTCGAAGGAGCATTTTCGGCAGGAGGAGGATCTAATGCGGCAACGATCTTGCAATAATTGATTTCAACTAGGGTCAAAGGCATCGATTCTCCAAAAGAGGCAACCTGTTTAGGAGAAGGGATGATCCACAGGTCATCCAACCGAGATATCATGTTGACTTGAACAGTGTTCGGTGGTGGAATCGGAAAAATACACATGAGAATGGGGTCCTTGAAAAGACCAGGTCCTATACTATCGGGGGGATTAGGAATTTGATCCACGTATGGCACGTTGTTCTCGGAGGATGAGGTAAAGAAAGACAACTGATCAACAGTAATAATCTTTCCCTCATGTGGAAACTTCAAAAGTCAAAAGAGGGTGGACGGAATGCACAACATGGCGTGGGTCCAACTGCGACCGAGTAGAAGATTGTAGTTGAGTTTGGCATCAACAACTTCCACTTCAACGTTGACTGTTTTACCTTACAATGTGATTGGTAGACTCGCGAGAACACCCAAGGGTTTTGATTCCCTTCCATTAAATGCTTCAAGGGCATTGGGAGATGAAGTGAGGGTTGGAGAGTCGATGGCTTTCTAACAAGAAGATGACATAATGCAGGTAGAGGCACCTTTTTCCACAATGACTCTGTGAATATTGAGGCCATTGATGCCGACTTGTATAACAAGGGAAATCTGGTGTGGAAGTCGAGGGACGAAATTATCTAGATCGAAGGTGAGAAGGCTAGAATCGGCAGGATCAATTCCGATGATTGATGATAACAGAGCTTTCTGTTGAGATGGGAAAATTTGAAGCACTTCCAACGCAGACATTGCGGAGGGAACCTGTGCCAAATCCTCAACAATGCTGTAATGCTGAGCAGCACAGGCGTTTGGATTATAGGAATACTTTCGGAGAACACCTTTGGAAGGTGTCTGTACAATGGGTTCAGCGCTGGGCTTCTCAATTTCAAGAGGACCAGAGGCAGGTGGGGGAGGCGGGCCATCAATGACTTCCTTCTCAGCTGCCTGGCGTGATCCAACATAATCCTTCAACCGAGTGACAACAGAAACAGGTGCAACACCATTCATCATGAAAACCTGAGACCCAAACGGTGCAGATGGTGAAGGCTGCTCGACCATCTGGGTCTGCTGAGATGGAAAAGGTTCTTTAAGAACTTCTGGAGTTCCCTTAGAGCCTTTAAGAAGTTGACTAACCTTGGATCATCGGGGACAATCTTTGGTGTAGTGGTCTTCATCACAGATCAAGCAAGGGTACTTCGGTTTTCGTTGCAAACCATCATCAACACGTAGTTTAGAGGATTCTGGTTTCGGAGCATCAGATTTGGCCTTGCCTTTGCCCTTCTTCTTCCCTTTGGAAGCCTTGTCCACAGGATTGGCCTGAACGACATTGACCTCCGTGGTCTTACTAGAATCTGGAGTAGCTGGAGGAGCATAATTGTTGGAAGAATTTGATTTTTTCTTCCCATTAGAAGACTTACGAGAAGTCTGAGAGACAGAACCAATAACACCATCAACTGATGGGGTAGCTGTTGCTTTAGATGCCCCTGGCCGTGGGGCATCATTCAAGATATCATATAACGTGCCAGACTGAGAGTAGACTAAATCGAGGTACTGGGCATGAGCAATGGCTTGTTCCTCGATTACACATGCCCCCATAGCAATGTCCTGTGCAATATTGTTAACAAAGGAGGTAGTGAACCAGTCAGTTAGAAGCTGATCAGGAATGTCAAAATGGATCAGACGACGATGACATCTTCACTCATGAATATGATCTGAAATATGAGTGGCTTTTTCCTATTTCAGAGATGTCAGGAGATGCGTCCCGGCTTCATAACGAACCGGTAACTAGAAATGCGTCAGGAATGCCATAGCTAGAGTATTAAAATCTTGAAAAATACCACGGGGTAGTTCTATGTACCATTTAGCAGCAGCGCCAGTGAGAGTGCGCTGGAAAATACGTAGAAGGATTGAGTCATTTATCCAAGAGTTCGAAGAACACCACAAATGGTAAGTCATGACATGTGCTTGAGGGTCTTTTCCAGATTTGCCTTCAAATTTAGGAAAATCACCAGGCACCTTCATCGGAACCAGAGGCCAATATGGATTATGAAGAATTGGATCATTGGTCAATTTTGACACATCCGCTAATTCCAATGTGGCGAGGAAAGGAAATTGAGGATTGAAAGGCATGCCAGGTCCCCTATAAGGACCTATACCTGTACTCCAGGCTGGTTGAGCATGATTCTGCCCCCATTGCTTTTGTCTTGGAGGATTCGGACCATAGGGGGTATAAGCCGTATAATTGGGTTGATATGGCGGCTGAAAACTAGGGTACTGATTCTGATTATATGTGGGCCCCATTTGAGCAGTGTACAGATTTGACTGTGGAGTATAAGTGTAGCCTGGCTATTGAAGGTAATAACCAGAACCTTGGGGCGGGTTGTAAACCAATCGAGACTAACCTTGAAGGTAATAGTCGCCTTGGGGTCAAAAAGGCTGCTGGTAAGTGGGACCCTACTGAGTCTGATAAGTCGGGTGCACAGGTGGGTTCGACTGTGGCATAGAATAGATCGGTTGCTGAGCAGGGTTAATAGGTTGTGCAGGTTGTCCTGGTTGAACAGGTTGACCTGGCTGTGCAGGTTGCCTTGGTTGAATAGGTTGGCCTAGTTGAACAGGTTGTCTTGGTTGAATACGCTGACTTGGTTGATGAAGGACACCAGGCTGCCCCGGCTGAGCAGGTTGGCTTGATGGTGGGAGAGGGCTAGGTTGTGCCTGATAACCAGGTTGATCTGTGACAGGACTATAGGATAGCCTGGTTGTGCAACATTTTGACCAATTGGAAAATGAGGTTTCTGAGGTTGCACCAACGGTTGAGAAGGATGGATTTGGCCCCCAAGATCGTACAACAATCTAGGTTGATATCCTGGTTTCCCTGTGGGTCCTTGAGGTTACCCCGGCTGGACCACAGGGTGAGGCTACATAGGTTGACCTTGAGGGTTGTAAGACTGCCCTTGCGGACTGTACAACAATCCCTGCTGGCCCAAAGGTTGTCCCTGTAAGGGTTGTCCTTGCGGGTCGTATAGATAACCTGGCTGGGCCGAAGGTTGTCCCTGGAAGGTTTTTCCTTATGGGCCAAAAGCATATCCTTGCTGAAACAAAGGCTGCCCCTGAAGGTTTTTCCCTTGTTGATTAGAAGGTTGCCTAGGTTAGGTAGACAGAAAACTGTTAATATACTGATAAGCCTCAGGAGCAGGGAAACGAAGGGGGTTTCCCTACTCATCATATTAATATGGAAATACGTAGATCGGGGAACCATATGGTCCATAGTGGGAAAAGTAAGGATGATTAAGATCTTGAGAGGACTGACCAACCTCGGAGTTTGACGGCTATAAAGACAGCCAATACTCCTGGGGAGAAATATTCTTCGGAATAGCAGAAGCTATATAAACGTCTTCAGGAACTGACAAGATCCTAGCTGAATGAGTAGTGATAGCAGGTGTAGATGCAGCCACGAAGACAGTAGGTCTAACAGGTGTTGATGTAACAAAAGGAGATGTCATGAGAGGCATCGATGGCGACATCCCCAATGTGGGGATGGTTGGCCTTGTGGACGGAGTAGAAACTCTGATAGAGGCAATAGCAGCCATGACTTGACTTAAAGACCTATATCTAGCTGGGAGCGAAGGAACAAGTGAAGACATAATAGAAGGTTCGGGGATGTCTTCTGGAAAAAGTTGGTAATCTTCACCAGAAGTAGGAATTCCCTCGCTAGGAGAAGGACTGGATGAGTCCATATCTGACCCTACCGTAAGATCTTCTAAAAGACTATGGGGACTAGGAGGTATAATATCAGCCAAGAAAGGTTATATTTATGTAAGAGGAGGGAAGTGTTCCCCTACTCCAAATCCAAACCAAGCGTTGGACAAGGGCCAATTGAAGTCAACTGGTCCTCCAAAGGGAAGCTCAGATATAACTGGTCCCCCGTCAAGAAACTCGGATACAATGGGCTACTGATACTCAGCAGAGGACTGGGAGACCTCTGATGAATCGTCTGTGTAAGGACTACCAGTAGACAAAACTGAGGGTTCCGCCACTGTGACTGTAATGAAAAGAGGAAGAGATCAAAAAAAAGACACATGGGAAAAAACCAAGGCAAACAACAACAGGCCAAAAAATCAATCTCTAAATGGGCGTGTGATTGTAGGTGATTAATTTTACCACATTGAAACTGGAAATTTTACTGTTTCATGTTTTAAGAGTCTAGAAACAAGTAAAAGATGACTCTATCACTTTCAATTTGGAAACAAGCGTGAAAGGAGAAGCGCTTGATGATCTTTTCAAATTTAGTGAGTCGGTAAAGATCAAAATGACTACTTTGGTAATCTAGGAAAACGGGTGTACCAGATATCCGTGGACTGCCATATACACCTTGGTAAAAATGAAAGAGAAATCAACCAAGGACTTGACGTACGTGTAGGTAATCTCCCCGAATGTTGTGTCCGTTGTATCACAGGTAAAAGGCAACAGAATCGGCTTCCTACGATAAAGGATTGTAACCTAATGGGATATCCCTTCATATACTCGACGGTACGGGGAGCACAAGTCCATACTAGCACTGTCTGTAGCCAGATGGCGAGTGACAGCTGCTAGGTTTAAAGATATCGGAACACGTCTCTACCTTAGAATACTAGATGTTCTGTTAATGTTTCAATGTTGCCTTAGGTTAATTCAATAAATTTTAAAGTTGATCTTCAATTTACGTTTCGATTTCCAGGCCCTATCAAATTTTGGATGTCATAAAACCTCTAAATGTAAACTACATGCCACAAAACATCATTTTGTTTAATGAAGAGCTATCTATGGGAGAGTTGAGAGCTTTTCAAATGACAACAAAACGAAAGGCACAAAAACATCCACTACTATTTCCAATGCAAGCTAATGAAACTAGAAAACTTCTCTCTTAGAGTTATATAACACTAGTAATGCAAAAGAGCTTTTAATTTTCACTAGGCTAATCAAAATGCAAAGAAATTTGTTTTTGTATTTTTCAATATTTTAGAGCAAATGCACTAAATGAATGAAAAAACTAATGAAAACACCAATTCGAGAAATGAAAGTGAGAGAGCTGAAACAAAAAAGTTCACTCAATATAAATGCACGCAATCAAGACTCAAACTGATGACGAAATCCCTCAAAGTGAAGAAGAATCTCGAAAAAGACTCACACAAACCGTGTAATCTAGGCTTGGAGTGACACAAAGTGAAACTGAATGAAAGAGAGAACAATCACTCAACTAACGCAATGATACAATGGAATCCAACAAAACGAATGCAAAGAAGCGAAAACGAAGTTAACCAGGAAAGCAAGGACCCAAAACTCCCATGGGAGGCTCAGCACACTGAAGCACCTAGAAGCCCTAGGGCTAGAATACAAAATTGATAGTATAGGGCAAACAACTAGAGGAAAAGGGCCAAAGACAGTCAAAAATGACTTCAATGCACTCAATCAATCAAAAAAATGACACTAGGACCAAAAATCAAGCTCAGAGAGCCCAAAAGAAAGCGAACACTAACACCAAACAGAGTTGGCGTGCCTGTTTGGTTGTCATCTACGCCAAAAAAGCATTGGCATGGGTGCCTACCTAGCAACAAGCACCAGTTGGCGCGACTGTCAAGAGATAAACTGCGCCAATCAAGTTTACTATGGGAAAAAAGATGAAAAAGGACAAACAGAGACTGGATTTGGGCTTCTGGGGGCTGAACAGGGGTTTGACACCAAGGGTGGTGAACCAAAAGAGAAAATAAATCAAAGAAAAGCCAAAAACAACCAAAAGAGGAAAGACTAACTCCAACTGACTCCCCAGTGGAGTTGCCAAATTATTGAGGAGGTAAATCCCCTTTGCAGATAGAGGCGATCCCACTAGCCCAGATCGGGTCTAGCAACAATCAAGTCATGCAATGACATTGGTTCCTAGTTACAAAAAGACAAAGATCGCGATGATTAGCCTACCTCAAATCCCATGCAGTTGTCATTGGAGAAAAGATGATGTTTCCTGTCCCTCACTTGACAGATCACAATCCTTCCATTCGACACGTCTGGACACCTATACATATGCAGGGAAACAATGACATACAACGTAACATCTAAAGCATGTAACTATATATCAGTCAGAGAGGATATAATTCATTGCATTCCATAAAGAAATGAACACATGAATGGAACCAAAATCAGAGTCACTTATATTATAAATGACAAAAGGGAGATTACAACCAAATGCTCTGACACTATGATCTTCCTTCGGTGGGGCTTGTAGCGGAGCATGTCTCAACAAAGCCTGTCGGGAATCTAGATGAAGCTCTCTCTCTTACGGGATTCTCTTCGGCTTAGCTCTCAATAGTTGCCCAGCTATAGTTTCCTTCCTACAAGTTCAGCTAGCTTGCTGATGGAGAGGGCAAGCTTTTATAGATGGAGGAAAGGAAGTTGGGATCCCTATAATCATGGGATAGGCCCTATCTCTTAGGAAGGTTCCATGATAGGTGGAAAACCACTTCCTATACATGGAGATTCGGAGCCAAACCACTCAACTCCTTTTCATGATGCATTCTAGAGTTTGTTAGAATCAAAATTCCGCCATTTATTTTTAAAAACCATCCCTTAATAAGCTTGGCGCGAGTGAAACACAGGGATAGAGCACTAGTTGGCGCTCCCTCTAGTGTGGATTTCCCCCATTGGTGCGAGGAATGAACTGGCTAGTCGCGCCAAGGCTAAAACATCTGTTTTTAGGGTTTTTCAGAGGAAATGTTCTTCAGGAGAATGTTTGTCCTTATGCAAGAGGACTCCATGAAGGTGGTTTCAGGACATTTTACTGTTCACAGGTCACGAGAATAGTCGTCCAATGTACGGGACGAGGGATTGCAGTGAAAGTGAAAAAATGTTGTGTAACACATACAAACATATATATAATAATAATAACTCTATAAATCTAAATTGAAAATCCCTAATTGTGAATTTTTTCAGTCACATAAACAAGAAGAAGAAAGGGCTTACCGTAAGAATGGATTTATTTATTTATTTTTTTCTGAATTTTAATTAAATCTAAATGGGAATAGAGTTTGTGAGTGAATTTATTAGTAAAATGCACAATAAAATTTAAAATTTTGACTATGCATGTATTAAATCTACCAGAAACTGTAAAAATAAAATTATTACGATAAAATTTAACATTTTAACTATACTACAAGGTTTTTCTGTGAGTCACCAGATGTTTCTAATTCTGATTCTCTGAATAGTTTTGTTGTTCAGAAGTATTTTGCTGCTCCACAATGCTCTCTTGTTCCAGGTATATCTCTCGTGCAAATCCCTCCCTGGATTGTTTTGCAAAAATAATGAAATAATGAATAGATTTTACTTTTTAAAGAAATTTTTATGAAATAAGATTTCCGAAAATCATTTTCCACTCATTTTTTAGTTTACCGTTTTTTTTTTCACTTCAAAAATATAAAGTTGCATTTTTGTTCCTGATATTCGGTGTGTTTGTTAACTAACCGCATCGGTGCGTCTGGATTTTACTGTGCATGCACCTTCTATCCGCCCGATGTGTATGGGTTGTGTACACGCCCCAGGCTGTTAAGGTGAAAAAATGCACTAGGGCGTTAAAGGAAAACCATATCGGTGCATGCAATGCCTATCTGCATGGGTCATAGTCATCGATAAAGCGCACCTGGCATTCAAATTGGTATTGGTATTTGGTGTGGTGCTCATAGGTTGTAGCAATACGCGGGTGTGCGGTATCATACAAATGCACCAATGTTCATTTTATTTTTTTTAGAAACATCGACCTGTGACAATGCAATTATTGTGATTTTTTTAAGTTCATTATTCATAAAAAGTCGACGCATATCATATAATAGTATGCATATCAATTAAATTTTTATTAGTGCATCTGAATGCAATGTTTGGATGAATTTTTTATATCATCATATTTCACATCTCTTCATTATAATATTTAATCATCCATATATTTAATCAGTGGTGTAACGTTTCACAGAAACAATGGAGAACACAATAGGATAAATGAAAACACATTTTATTATATATATGAATAAGACACTCTTTTTCATAAAAAATAGGACAGTTATTGGTATCCCTTTGCCTTTCAATTGAGACACTATGTCTATTGTTGTATCCCTTTCGCTATAATTGTTGTCACTGCTCGAGCTACTTCCATGACTTGGGTTATTTGGAGTAATGTTTTGTTCATTGTGTTGATTGTTTTCTTCTTCTTCAAGTTCCATACACAAACATAAAAATAAAGTGTAAGGAGTGTATCTACGTTGGTGAGAATAATGAAAATTGCAATATTAAATAATATACATCAATGTAAATTGAAAAGAAATGTACCATAGGAAGGATTGAATTGTGAACTATACACATCCTTTCAAAACCAAATTTCATGCCTTCTTTCAACAATTATTTTGTTGGTGCAGTTCCATACTTTGTTTCCTGCAAGTTTTATACCCCATAACAAATCATAGATTTAATATAAAATATTTTTTTGTTCTATTAATTATAGACAGAGCTAAGTAAAACAAGATAGATACTCACAAATTCTAGAATTATTTTCTTATATGCCAACATATACTAAAAACCCATATTTAACCCAATGTCAATCAATTCTTCTGATGGTTCTTCTTTGTATGTTAGCACCTGTTTGAGGACATTCAATGATGATTCTTGTAAAAAAACTTAAAATATAAAAAAATAAAACATAGTTAAGTTGTTATAAGGAAGTAACAATTACTCACAAACTTAGATGTCAACCCTTTTCTTCCTTGTCGTCATGTTTTATGTGTTGAATGGGTTCCATTTTCTTTTCTTTTCTGGAAGAAAATACTTGAAAATTAATATTTAATGCTAAATTATTTATTTATTGTACCTAATAAAAAACAATCAATGATTACATATTACATTTAAAGCACGTTGTTGTTGAGATGGCTCCTCATGTGATGCAATTATGTCCATTTATTTTACCATCTCCTTGTACACCTTTTTGGACATTCCTATTGGCATATTTCTAATATCAGCTCATTCATCCTTTGAGATTTTCAGAATCTTCATGAAAAATTAACATGGCAATAATTATTTAATTTTTGTATTGATATATGAAAACTAAATATAAAAAAAGTGATATTTATAAATGATTTCTTTGTATTAATATATTCATATGATCCTATAAAATTTTTTAAAGGAATATCACTTTTTCAATCCTTTTTTTTGTTGTTGTACGTTTTTTCTATTAAAAGTCTGACATGTCTCCATGACCAATTCTCTAGAAACTCTTCCTATAGTTAAAATAAAATCTGGTTCTTGGAATCATTGGATTGATTTTTGTATTGTAAGTGGAAAGAACGTTTATACATTTGTTCCACTGGATCCCTCAAAGTTTTGTAAAAGTTCCCCCCCCCCCCCCCTTTCATTAACCTCCAACACCACTCTAGATGAGCTAATCACTAGTAGAAAATGATGAAATTAGTGACTAGGTGATTAAAAATGTTAGTCACCGCAATTATTTCAAGTGAATTACTTTTAAACTTGAGCAATTTTAATTGACCGAACTAAAAATGACTAAGTTAGTCTAGGGATAAAATATACAACTAGATAATAAGTGGCTAAACTAAAAACAACTAACTTAAATGACTAATTTCGTCTATGACTAAAATATATGACTAGATAATAAGTGACTAAACTAAAAGCGACTAACTTAAATGACTAATTTAGTGTAGGACTAAAATATATGACTAGATATAAGTGACCAAAATAACAATGATTAACATAAATGACTATTATAGTCCAAGAATAAAAATATGACCAAATAACAAGTACATTTATGACCAAATAACAAGTATATGAATTAGTCATTTAGGTTAGTAATTTTTAATTGTGTCACTCCGGAAATGGAAAATTTCAATTTTGATACTGAAGTGTCACATTTCACTACAGGGGTCTCTGAATCCATCTGCAATGTTAAAATTTAGAGACAAAGGGGTCTCTGAATCCATCTACAGTGTTAAAAATTTGAATACTCTTTTGTCTCTAAAGTTTAACACTAGAAGGTTGTTTCTACTGTTAGTACCTTAGCAACAAATCCTCTCACATTGGATTACTTATTGAATCTTGGGGATATCCCAAAGAGAAAATTATAGGGTTTTTTGTGCGACTAGATCACTAGCACTGAAAACCATTTTCCCTCTCATATACATTATGATACGTATAAAATGTACCCTCAAACCTAGTTAAATATGTTATTTATACACTTGTAAGCATCATATGTGATTTGAAAGCCTCCTAATTTCATTAAGTTCCAATGACAAGGCTCTAAGAACCAATTGTGGTGTGAAAAAACTTTGAATGGTATACACATCAAACATAGAGGCCATAGAATATCCCTTTGAGAATATAATTAATGTGGCGCTTTGAAACGTGGTCACTAATTATTTAGGACTTAAGTCTTTTTTTTTTCCTTCCTTGGCCATAGTAAAGGCCATGAGACCCATTCTTATCATTCAAAACATACTAAATGACCATACTCCTTGCTATAGGTATTGTTCATGGAAATTGAGCATGAGAAAGATTAATTTAGGGACTAAGGCCCTTGTTTTCCTTTCCTAACCATAACATAGATACTAACTCCCAAATGTGATGATAAATACCTCCTATGGTGCCCATATCCCGACTTAAGACTAAATATCCATTAAATAAGACCTATATGGTTTTTAAGGTCCACTTCTCATGTTACACTATGACTTGTGATCTTTTCCTCCTCTTGTAATTGTCCAAGAATTTATTTCCATGCCTTTATATCAATATCTATTAATCTTTTGTTTTTTAATCATTTTAGTTTAGACAAAATTATTTTAACTATCTACTTACATTTTTCTAATAACATAGAAAATAAAAAATAAAAATTATAAAAGTCAATAAAAACAAAAAGAAAAAAAGCTAAAAGAAATTGAATAAAAAATAGAAAGGCTATTTAAAAGAAATTTGATCTCTAATCTCTTCCTTCTAACAACCTATTCCGCCCTCTTCAAGACAAAAGATTAGAAAAATGAATAAAGAAAAAAAAGAATATTTAAAAGTATCTTCCTTATTATAACCTATAACATTCTCTCTTCATTGTCCATTTGCCACCGAATTAAGATCCCTCCTTGTTTCCCTCTACAATTTTTTTCACAGTGATATCGACTTTGCTTGTTGCTTTTATATTTCCCTCTGCCCATTTATTAATATGGTGTTTAATATTTCATGGGTTCAAAGAATTTTATTTTTTATTTTATATTTCCCTCTACCCATTTATTAATTTGGCAGGAGTTTAACATTTCGTGGTTTCAAAGTATATGAATTTATTAATTTGGTGGGAATTTAAAATTTCATGGTTTGAAAGTCTTTTCCGACTGCAGCTGAAAACCTACAATAACAACTAGAATGACTCTAATTTTCAGAAACTGATAGCTCAAGGTGTGTAAATCTCTGCCAACTTCCATTGAAACACAGTCTAACCCTTTGTTCTTGGGTTTTATAGACTTCCAAAATGGTGGAATAGCTATGAATACTTGCAAAACCTTTACCAATGATTTGGCAAACCCCAAAATCTATACATGCGGCTCTTCTAAATTTATTTTACCAAAATGGCTCAGAATGCTCCATGCTGCAGAGGGTAACGAATAAAATACTGAAAGCCTGAAAAAACTTTGCAACATATTCATTTATTACTCTAATATTGACACTGAACCCTTTCTCTAGAAATCAAGACTAGAACTCTTGCCAAGTTTGGTAGAACAAGTATTGAGAAAAATTGAAAATGCAGGGATGCAAGCTTTTACGTTTTTTAAATGGGCACAAAAATAGCAGCAATACACACACAATGTTGAGGCTTATCACATTATTATTGGATGTCTAGGAAGGATAAGGAAGTTTGAGCTTATATGGGTTGTAATAAATTATATGAAAGGCAAGGGTATTTTGACCCATGAAGCATTTTCTTTGGTGATCAAGTGGTATGCTAGGGCACATATGGATAAGGAGGTGATCAAAACTTTCAGAAACATTGAAAAATTTGGCCTACCACCAGATTTGGCTTCCTTTAATAATATCCTTATTGCTTTGTGCAAATTGGATAATCATCTATCGAACTTTGTTCTGCCTGACCGTAAGGTAATCATCCCAAATGCTAAATGCATTTGCTATATTTCTATTAGGGTCTTTATTTTGAATGTGTTGTGTTCTAATAAAGTTTTGTGAGGTGTTCCTGGAGGATTTAATCCATCGTTGGTAATGGTTTTCAGTGGGGTTACTATATGATTGAATTTTCGAAATAGTTTTGTAACTATGCGCATGGTTTTTCATTTTGGTAAAGAAGGGTTGTGAAGTGGAGCAATATGGAAAACTAGGGGCGTTGAAGAGTGGAATGGGTCTAGCTATGGCAGGGATATAACCTAAATTCACTCAGTCTCAGATAGTGAATGCTAGAAGAGAGTGGGGACGTCACATGCAACAATGAGCACTCACAGAGGCCATTACCTTCTATTGCGAATGGAGCAGTGAGTTAGTCTCCTCAGTCTCAAATAGTGAATGCTAGAAGGAAGTGGGGATATTGCTGGCAGCAATGAGAACTCACAGAGATCATTACCTTTGAATGTCGATCGGGCAGTGAGTCATTATTCAGTGAGCTCGAATAAGTTTGCAGATGAACTTGGTCTCTATGAATTTGCTTTGGAAATAGATCCTATCACCGTGGAGGCTCACATTGGAAATGGAATTTGTCTCTAAATACAAGGTCTCATTCCAAAGGCATTTGAATGCTTTATAGAAGCCCTTGCGCTTGATACCTAGAATTATTTTTACCTCACGCATTATGGAGTTTTGTACAAAGATGAGGGGAACTTGCTAGATGTCGTACATGTTTGTTTCTCACATCTGACACAATTTTTCTTTTTTTTTTCTTTTCTGTACTTATTTTTTTGTGTTACTTGTTTGTTAGAACTTCTTTATAGTAGTAGGTTTTTTATATTGTATTTTGAAACCAAATGCATTTGAATATTACTAGGATAACCAAAATATATTTACAGTAACCATGACATCGATATAGAAATGTGAAAATTACATGATCCTAGTTTTGAAAAAAAAAAAAACAACAATGTTAGTAATGACACAATTTTTGGGATGGCACTGTTAGAGCTATGAAGTTTCACCAAAGTCAAATTTTCAAACATTTATTGTTAATGTACCAAGCCTTTTTAAGGAATCCCTACATGTTATCATATCAATCAATGCTGATGACATAGCATGGATATATACTAACTCATGGGGTCACACTTATATAAACATATGGTACAAAGAAACCCAGAACATAACTGATAGGATTTTGAACTTGTTTCCCTTTCATAAAATAAGCACTCTTGAGTGTTTGGCATGGCATCTTGACAAAATTCATAGTCTGGGTTATTTTAGACAAAGATATTTCTTGTAAAGTATCGGTATGTCTTAGAACCTCCCAAATGAATGACTTTGTTTCAGGGATAAATATATACCCTCTTTAACCAATAGATCAGATTGGATTCATTTTCTTGGAATTTTATCATATTTATTCATTTATTTAATGTGGCATTCACTATATATTTTCCACAAAATTCTAATATGCTACTATGAACAATCTGAAGACAAATTTTATTTTCACATAGACAAAAAATTTCTTTACCAAATAACAAGCAAGTAGAACATAAAAAATTCACAAATTCACACAACAAAACACACAATTTTTCTAGGGAACCCAATAAGGAAACCCTAGCTTGCTTCATAATTTTATTAAGGAAAATTGAGCAACAAATCTGATACACATACAAGTTGGTTCTAATATGAAAATACAAGAATTTTCCTGCTTGTCCTAGGCCTGACACTTCTTCTTGATAATTGACTTGCATCATTCTCCTATATGCACTAGAGGCTCTGATTTTTCAACAAAAAAACATAGGAAATTATCTCCTATTTCCTATCGTTGGCTAAGCTTCTATTAAATAGGGATTTACCCTATTTCTATGCGCAATACAAAGAGAAAATTTCCTTCCTCAATAATTCGCGCAAGGAACACTTGCCTCGTTCCTCCACAAGCTCCCTTGCTCACAAACTCGTGCTCAAGAATTGATTTATTAATTGTGTGCCTTTGATCTCCTTATAAGATTTTATATTAGGCTATTGTTAGTGAGTTTTCTAAATTAGGAGTTGAGCAGGAGCTTTTCTAGTTAACAAAAGTCAACACTCTTAGTTAATTGCGTCCTCCTAGAATATAGGAGGCTAACTCCACTTATTCACTCAGTTCCTAATTTAACTCACACGAGAGGATAGATAACTCATCTTCCAGAAAATCACACTAGTCAAACTACTTCTTTAACTCATACTCATCATTGGAACTCATATATGTCTAAGAAGATCTCCTAATTGGTTCCTTGAATCAATACACAGATCAAGGAATCCATTCCTTCGTTAATTTTCAACACTCTCTCTTAGCAAGGAAGGGATTTTGTACAACTCCCAACTTATCTCTGTGATGAACAAAATTACCTCTTGCCAATGCCTTGGTCGTGATGTCTATCATCTTCTCCCCTATTGGAACGTACTGTAGCTTGAATATCCCCTTCTGCACACAATCTCTAAGATGGTGATACGATATCTTGATATGCTTTGAGCGATCACAAAAAATTGGATTCTCAGAGAGTTTATTGCAACTCTAATTATCACAATTTATCGTGGTAGGCTCCATCCTTTGTTTGAAAATTCCCACAAGTAAATTCCTCATCCAAATAGCCTTGCAAGCTACTTGACTAGAAACCATGTACTCAACCTCTGTTGAATTGAGTGCAACTGATCTCTCCTTCCTGTTGTACCAAGAAACTGTAGTTGACCCAATTCTGAAGATTCCACTTGAAGTACTCTTCCTGTCTATGGAGCTCCATGCACAATCTACATTAATGAAGCCCTCAAGCCTCAATCAACCTGTTTGTACCACAATCCATATTCTGTTGAGCCTTTGAGATATCAGAACACATGCTTTAAAACAACCCAATGCACTCTAGTTGGTTTAACCATGAATTGACTTAGTTGATTGACTGCAAAAAAAATATCAAGTCATGTGCTGACCAAGTACATCAACAATCCACTAGGTTGCGTGTATAATCTAAGATCCACTCACTCTATTGTAGTAGTACCCATCTTCCTCTAGTTTGTGACTAGAGGTGTGGACATGGCCGTGCAATCTTGCATATGAAATTTCTGGAGAATCTCTGCCATCTACTTTCCCTGTCCCACAAATATCTCACCATCACCCTGCCAAACCTCCAAGCCAAGGAAATAGTGAACAAGCCCCATATCCTTCATCTCAAAATCCTTTTCAAGGTCCTCCTTGCAATCCTAGATCAAGCTCTCATCTCCAGTGAATATAAGGTCATCGACATAGAGAACTAGAATGAGCGGCATCCCTACAACCATGATTTAGTACAGGTTGGATTCTGCCTCATTCTTAGTGAATCTAAATCCTCAAAGATAGCTTTCGATCTGACTGTACAATTCTCTCAGATATTACTTGAGCCCATAAATAGATCTCTACATCATGCACACATGTGTGTCTCCGTTGAACTGCTCAAACCCCTTTGGCTGCTCTATATAAATCTCCTCCTCAACAACTCCATTGAGGAATGTTGTCTTCACGTCCATCTGGTGGATCTTCCACCCCATATATGCTGCAAGTGCTAGAATAGTCCTGATGGATGAATAGTATGCTACTAGGGAAAATGTCTCCTAACAATCTATGCCCTTTATATGTGAGAAGCCTTTGGCCACAAACTTGGCCTTGAACTTCTCCACACTCCCATCTGTTCCATGCTTCAACTCGTCCATCCATCTAGATCTAACTACGGTTTTCCCCTCAGGTCATGGAACAACCTCCCCAACATCATTCTTCATGGTAGAGGAATATTCCTCCACCAAACTTGTTGAGAAGTTGCCTCCTCATAAGAATAATGCTCAGTGTCCATGAACTCTGTCATCAGTGCCATATAACCTGTGTACCTTTGTGCTTTTTTAAAATTTACTCTCCCTAAACATGGTGTTGGGAGCCTCGACGTGCTCTTGAGCCTTCTGGGTCAGCCTCTCGACCCACTTAGCCTTATTCCTCCCTATGGTGGTTGGCTCTGGTTGATCTATTTTCTCTTAGCTTCATTTGTCCTCCTCATCTTGTTGCGCTACCCTCTTGCCACTAGAATGTGGCTATGGCTGAATTTAAGCTGTTGTTTGTGCTTCTTGTTTGATAGTGAGTAGCTCCTCCTCAGGTATTTCAATATGCTCACGCTCTAAGGAAACTCTTAGAGCTTGATCCTCCTAGAATATCACTTCTCCCTTGAGAATTGTTGTCCTAGATCCTGGAAGATATGCCCTATATGCCTTAGATGTCTCGTTATACCCCACAAAGTTACCCTTCTTTGTTGTGGCATCCGACTTCTTCCTGTTATATTTGGACACATGACAGTAGAACTTTGTGCCAAAGATTCATAAGTGTGAAACATTAGGCTTCTTGCCTTTGAAGACCTCCTATAGTGTAGCTCGTCCAAGCACCCTCCGTGGACTCCTATTCTGTAGAAATATTGTAGTGTGGTATGCTTCTTCCCATAAGAACCTAGGCAAATTTCGATCATGCAACATAGCTCTAGTTGTTCCTACAATACTCATGTTCTTCCTCTCAGCCACCCCATTCTGTTGAGGGTTATGAGGTGCTATCAACTCTCTCCTAAGACCTTCCTTGGCACAAAAACTCTTGAAGGCATTGGAGATATATTCTCCACCATTGCCACTTCTCACTACCTTGATATTTTCCCAATTTGCTTCTATACCAAGGCCTTAAACTCCATGAACCTGTCTAAGACCTCATCTTTATTTTTCCTAAAATATATCCAAGTTTTCCAAGAAAAATCATCAATGAAAATAACATAATAACCGTGTCTCATCAAGGATGGAGAAGAGAAGGGCCCGTACACATTCGAACGCACTAGCTCCAAAATATGTTTGGCCTTGTTGTCCTAACCATGGAAGGAAGAGTTGGCATACTTTCCAAGCTTGCATCCCTTGCAATCCACTCTTGTCAAGGCCTCCCATTGGTAATCTTGTGGCAATTTGCTGAAGAATGCAAGTGTCGCATGCGTCTGTGCCAAAATTCACATACATCTGCACATCCTGCCTTGCTGCTCAAGGTTTCACTGGTATCTACATGTAACTTGTAGAGATTTTTCACCCTTACACCTATCTATTTCTTACATCCAGAAGCCAAATAGTGGAGGTAAGCCTTACCTCTACTGAAGGTGAAATCATATCCTTTATCCTCAAGGATAAATACTAAAACCAAGTTCTTCTTCAACCCTGGAACATAGATAACATCTTTGAGATGAAGAGTATTACCTAACTCCATTTCAAAGCTAGCAATACCAATTCCCTTAGTAGCATACTTTCCACTATCTCCAAGCTTGATATTTACTTGCATATCCTTCTCATCCAGTTGGCTGAAATACTCTCGATTTCCAGTGATATGGAAAGAGGCTCCTGAATCAATATACCACGTAATGCTCCCTACTGAGCTTTCCATGCAAGCTATCAATGATAAGTCCTTCTCAAAATGAGAGGAAAACTCATCTACCTTCTCTAATGCAACTACATGATCCTTATTTGACCCCTTCTTCTTCCCATTAGGATACTTTGGAAGCGTAGTGTCCAAAAGTATGGCAATGGAAGAATTTTATCTTACTTGGATCTGTCTTCTTCTTGTCACCCTTTTGACTGTTTTCGCTCTTCCCTTTGTCTTTCTTGCTTTTGAATTTACTTTCAAGAACAACATTATATTCCTCCTTATTGACCTTGGAACCCTTGCCAATATTGCTAGAGGTCTCAACTAGCCTGAGCCTTAGCTCCTTCTGGATGAAATCACTCCATAGGCGTTCCCAACTCAACAACTTATCTCATCCAGTAATACTCTGAAAAAAAGTATGCCAATATTTGGTAAACTCATTCAGAGCCACACACACTAGATCTGTGTCTATAGGCTTCTCTCCAGAAGCTACTAGCTCATCACAAAATTCTTGAACTCTGGTGAGATAAGCAGTGACACTCTCACTGTTATGCATCTTGATTGTCCTCAGATTCTCTTTGAGGACCATCTTTCAATTCTCGCAAGAATTCTAGTAGATCTAGACTAAGGAATCCTACATTTCCTTAGCTATATTTTTTACTGCAACATGAGGGACAACGTGATCCTGAATTCCATCCAGGATCATCCTCTTGGCCTTGGCCATCTTCTTTTGGAAGAGCCTCAACTTGTCTAGATCTGAAGGTTCTCCAACACCTTTCTCAATGAATTCCTTCAGCCCATACTCACCCAACAACAACAATATGCAGACCTTCCAAAAACCAAAGTTTGAGGAGCCATCTAATCTATCCTATTCTCTCAATCCCAATCCTATGTGAGTTGTCATCTTGAAAACTTGAAGACTCTTATGTTGATCAATTCCTGTTCAGAACTCTAATACCATGTAGATTTTCACTGAAATTCTGATCTGATGTTATGAAAAATTTGAAATCGAATTTTCTTTTCACACAGAGACAGGATTTATCTACCAAATAGAAATAGAATAGAACATAAATAATTTCACAAAATTCACACAACAAAACACACAATTTTTCTAGGGAACCCAACAGGGAAAACCCTCGCTTGCTTCAAAATTTTATTAAGGAAAATTGAGCAACAAATATGATATGCATACAAGCTGGTTCGAATCTAAAAATACAATTTTTTTATTTCCTGTCCTAGGCTTGAAACCTCCAGTGCCTGATAGTTGACTTCCTTCCTCCTCCTATACGCACCAGAGGCTCGAATTTTTCCAGCACAAAACCTTAAGAAATAATCTCATTTTTTGTAGCACTAGTTGAGCTCCTATTAAATAGGGATTTCCCATATTTCTATATGTACTCCAAAGATAAAAATTCCTTCCTCAATAATTCACAAAAGGAACACTTGGATCGTTCCTCCACAAGCTCTCTTGCTCACAAAATCATGCTCAAGAATTGTCTGATTAGTTGTGTGCCTTCGATCTCCTTACAAGCTCTTCAAATAGGCTATTGTTAGTGGGTTTTCTAAATTAGGAGTTGAACTGGAAATTTTCTAGTTAACAAAAGTCAACACACTTTAACAGGATCCTCCTAAAATTTAGGAGGCTAATTCCACTTGTTCACTCATTCCCCAATTTAACTCTCACTAGAGGACATATAAACATAGTTACATGGGTACCACTCCCAAGGATTGGAGAGCACGTACCCTAAGCTTCTCGGCTCCTAGGAGCTTGGGAGATGGTAGGAAACTTTCCAAAATAGTTGGGAGCTTCAACATGTACTATGGAGCTTTTAGGGAGCTTCGCTGCAACAAATTATTGACGTTTTGGGAGCTTCACTACAATGAATAAGTGCAAACATAGGTGTATTTGATGCTGCTAGATTGGGTGCTACTTAAATTGATGGAACCGTGCGAAGGGAAGGGTATGTATCTGGGTCTAGATGTGGATATGGGTCTAGAACTAAGTGAAATAACATATTTATTTAAATCCATTCTATCAAAATGAAGATGAGGGGCCTAGCCAATCCTGAATGGCAAGATTTGGATGGAAATAAATAAATAATTTTATTTTTATTTTTAATATATTATATTAGTGTTTCTCCCAACTTGAAATTTCCTGTAAATTTGGGCAAAACTTCTATCCGTGCCAGATACTTGTTCCTGCATACCTGAAGTACCAGGATATCGGAAACTCATGCAACATAGCATATAACTCATCCTTCACAAACTTGCACTAGTAAAACTGCTTCTTGAACTTGTCTTAATCACTGGAATTTGTACATGACTAAGAAGATCTCCAAATAGATTCCTTGAATCAAGGCATAGATCAAGGAATCCATTCCTTCGATACTTTTCAACATTCATGGTACCATAAATTTTATGGAATCCATGTTAGTATCTTATTTCAAAAAGGCCACATTGTGAAATAAAAACATGTAGATTTGGCTCTTCCTACTTAGATGTTCTGATAACTATAACATGCATCAATGGATAAGCAACTTCAGCAAGTGGATTTGCAACAAAAATAAGATAAATCACATGGACAACTTCTTGTTTAATGGAATTTGTGTCATGGAAATAATAATCAAGGAAGTAAACAATAAGAACATGGTTTTTAATTTTGAAAAACATATAAATCTCAGAATGCTTTCTTTTTGTCGATTGAAAAACACATAAAGGTCAAAATTATTTCTTTTTGTCCAATCAAATTTTTCACTATTTCCGTTGTCCAAAATAGTTGTAAGGCAAACTTTTGCTACTTACAATGATTTGGCTTTTTTGTCCATATTCAAAACCTCTACACATCATTCCAGATTCCAACCCTAGAAATTTAGATGCAATACAATAATATATTCATGGGAGTATTATTTGATATTTACCATATTTTGATCTTTCATCCCTTTGGAGAAAGCTTGAAAGTCAGCTTTTCAGGCTCAATTTCATCGGAGCCTCCAAGAACAACTTGTCAGGGGTAAAAAGTGGATGGCCTAGTAGAAACCATATTATATGGGAGTTCACTTTCCCCTCTCGTTCCTATGCTGGATATGGTATTGTAGGAGTGTGTGATTGACTTGGTCAACTACACTTCCAAGTGCTCCCAAGAATTTTTCTTGCACTCATGGGAACACTCCCCATATGGTTGAAACGTGACTAATTATTTTCCTTTCTTTAAAAATATTGTGGACTATGTGAAGGCCCTAGTAGGCCCCAAGCACTATGGAGGATGGTTTAGATCTTATAAAAGCTCCAATCCATATTCTTTGCTTATTCCAATTGTCATTGACTCATTTCACTAATTGCTTATTAGAGTTTTGAGAATTGCTCATGGTAAAAAAAATCAGGAATATATAGTAGAATTGTTTCTGTTTTTATTTTTATTTTTTATTTCATTACTTCTCATAGACTTCTACTCTATTTAGTTTTTCAGTTTCCAATATCTATTTTATAAATTAGGCAAATGGCCTATCTTGTAAACATTATTCTATACATGCTATAACTCTTTGGTGGTGATGTCCTATTACATTACATATTCCACACCTTCCAATCTGGTTCATAACTTTTGTAATTGCTAAATGGTTGATATTATTTGGTTCAATTTCATTTCCTATTCTAATTCATGCTATTTATTTTGAATTTGTAACTTATAAATAGTTTACCACTGGTTGAAAATTATTGAGACTTATACTAAATCCTTGATGTTCATAATGTACTATGAATCACATTTCTAAGCTCTTAATAATATCATATTGCCTATTATTAGCATTAAAGTCTACATTATCCACAATTAATTTGGCATTCTATACATTTTTTTTTAAGGTGTTGGCACTAATTCTAGGAACTTTATTTATCATAATATTCATTCCATTTTCACAACCATGGTGGACTATAAGGGGATAAAATGTTGTTGTTTTTAATTAGAGTGGGTGGGGTGGGGGGAATATCACCACCCTTGATTTACCAATGAGTTAGGTCCTATTGTACAAGCCCATTTTATTTGAAAATATATGCATTATAATATATAAAATGTAAATTTATGTGTATAGAATGTCTCTGGGAATGCTTCGCTCCCAAGTATTGTTTGTAAAATATTTCTTTAAGAATCTTGCAAAGTTTGAAGGCCTCGTCACTTTGCATGATTTGTAGATTTGAAAGTAAAGGATGCTAAAGTCAGTATAGAGTTCATAGTCAAGCAATTGAGATGCTTTTTCAATTCATTGAGATTGATTACTGTTGGTGGTTGTTATGCACGTGTCTTGATAGCCTTGTGACCATTTGGTTCTAGTCATATAGATTTTTTCTTAATTTTGATTATCTGGGACGATGGTATAATAATTGAGATATATTGACCTTATTCATATAGTTTTTTTCTTGATTTTGATTATCAGGGCCTAAGGTAGAATAATTGATATACATCAACCTTATTATTCTACGTTATGTTCTTCCTTCATTTTTCATGCATACATTTGAATCATGATAGTGAGTAACTCTATTTTGTTGCTACCTCATGCTATTTGCCTAGTCTGAATTTTGTATTTTTTCTTAAATGAATTGTTCCCACAATTGTTGATTCTTGACCTCTTTCAATGTTTTGAGTGCGAGAGTCTTGGAAGAACCTTGGATAGCACACTCTTATGAAAAACCTATTTGGGAGCACTTTTTAGGGTATGAAGGAGTGCTCCATGCCTCCATGGGAGACATTCTCTGAGGTGCACTTCTCTAGTGCTTTTGGAATGAACACGAGGAACTTAAAATCACTCCCTAAGTGAGCCTAGAGGTTTTCTTAGGTGACTAAGAGTGCTCTCACCATTAAAAAAATTCTCATGAAGAATTCTTATGCTTAGTGAAATTGCTTTTACAAAAGTTCATATTTGTAGGGTTTTTTTCATGATAGGCCTAAGGGAGGGTCTTAATAGCCCTGCAACTCATGGCTATGGCTTATGGAGAACTTAAATGGGAGTTTAAAGGATTCCATAATCATTATTGTTGAATATATGAGAGGCAAGGTCTATGTCCACTCTTGCTTGTATTTTTTCCCTTTGTGTTGAATGCTCTATTTGCATTCTCCTCTCATTCCTTTTCCTTCATTCTGTTGCAAACTTGCATGATTTTATCATAACACATGTTGGGTATATGTTTTATTCTTCCATATTTTAATGATGGTGTCTATTGGAAATACCAATGATTTGAATGGATTTGAGAATCTTCATGGTGAGGATGGTCCATTCCGTGGAGAGGGACTTTTGGCTTTGTGATATATTTAATTTCCATCATAGAGGTATTTGATTTGTTGTTGACCATGGAATGGAAGAAACTCCTCATAGAAGATGCTAGATTTCATTGCCAGCCAAATGGCTCTAAGTGCAATTAGATTATGAGATCTATTTTTTGATAGATTTATCTTCAAACCATTTATTTTTACAGTCTAACTAGGATGACTCTTGCCAAGATTCTTGACCTCAAGCTAGTGGAAGAATAGCCTTTGATAACTCCTTAGTAAAGGATAGCTACCTGAATGATATCAAGGATTGGAGACCTGAGAGCCAGGAAATCTACCTAGATCAAAGGGATAACAACAGTAAATTTTTCCACCAGTTTATGAATCATTTCAATAACATTAACATTGTTTGGAAAATGCCAAAGGAAGATGGCATGATAATTTTATTCCATGAAAATGCTTAGGGCACTGATAATTTCACACATTATGAAGAATAGCAAAGGCTGGCTATTGCAGAAGTGGTGTAAATGACGACACTTTTTGCGCAGTTTTGTCAATGTCCTTGGGATTATTTTATTAATTGAGTCAAGTCAAAGTCTTAGTTTGTCATGCTAGAAGCTATTTGAACTTTTTATATCATTGATAAACATATTTTGGTCTTCAAATCAGGTCTGGGCATGGGAAAAAAAGTTATGTTGAGTTTCTTGCATTGAAGTTCCTATTAAAATTCGCAGCAGACAAAGGGATCCCTACGATGGAGGTTTATGAGGATTCTTAGATAATACAAAAATGTATAAAAGGAAGCTACAAGAGGACAATAACTTGAAACTACAACCAATTATGGAACAGTTCAAGTTCATGGAACTTAGTTTCTCTAGCATATCATTTGTTCCCATTGATAGGGGAACTTAATATATATGTAGATGAGCTTTCAAAGGGGGGTCTGTATCTGGTAGTCAACATTGAATATATATTTGAGTATCAAAGAGACATATTACAGGTTGAATCTCATCTGGTAATTGAGGTTTAAGGAAGACTATGGGTACTTTTGCATCAAATCAGTGAAAATTAGGGGTTATAGAGGACCTTGAGGATATGGTATTGAAGATTATGTGGAAATTTTTGGTGAGGTTTGAGTGAAGGGTTTATCAAAGAAATGAAAGAAATATTTCAAATAATTATCTTAATTTATAGCAAAAATTGAAGTATTTTGTTTCCATAGGAATTCTTCTATAGTGTGATTGGGTTCAGTAAAGTTGTAGGGCTGGCCTTACTATGTTTTAAGGACTCAAAAAACAGTTAGGAGTATTTTGGGATGTACTTTGACATGACTTCTTGCATGCTTCAAAGTGATTTTCTAAAATTATTATTGGCATCAGTGTTGGAGGCCTTAGAGCTACAAGACAGTGCCATGACTTTGAGGTTTTTTCTACCAGATATGTTGGTGGCATACTTTTGAGAGCCAGAGGGCAAATGCTTACTATTGCTTTAGATTCCTTTGGGAATATTACTAGTGTGGGACTGGGTTTAACTTATATGCAAAGATCAAGTGTTAGGATGTGTATTTGAAGACTCAGTGAACAACTAAGATTCTATTATGGGAATTGTTGGAATTTTTGTATGTGAGATGGAGCCTGAGTGGAAGAAAGTCTAAAATCCTAGTGCGCAAATTTTTCTATTAAAATATAAACCCTATTCCTTTCTTAGTGGCATGGGAAGTTAGGTTTCCCTAAAATGCTCAATAATTTTATGAAAGGTTCATATCTCCCTTCAACAAGAAGTGCCAAGTTTGGTGATCCTTGGTCTTAGTCATGAAGCTATTAGAAAAATTTCCATAATATTACTGTTTCTTGAGTTGCTTTGATATAATTATTTTACCTATCACCAAAGGTTCTAGTCCCTGGCACTTACTTTTCAACATTTATATACTTCCTCTATTGTTATGTGACACATGTTGATTTTGTAGCTTAGAATCAATACCATATTAATGTTTCACATGCACATATGCAAAACACTTGTAGTGAGAGGAGGGACATTTTATATGGTATTCAATGTTTAGTTATCAATACACAATGATATCTCCATGAGAGAGATATGTAAGGTAGACAATCTCCACTGGAAAATGCAGTCTTAAAGAAAATAAATGTGAATTAAATGCTTAAATCACTTCATAAATACTTGTAACTCAAAAGTACTCAGTATCTCCCAGTGGAGTTTTGGTAGGTCATGTTGGTGGTTGGTACTAGACTTAAATTATGTGCTTCTTCAAGGACAACTTCATTAGTGTGAAACTCTTCTTTTTGACTTGGGTCCTTGTTTTTACCTCAATTCTTAGTTAAGGCTTTGACCTCCTAGATGCTAACTATGTAGCTTGGCATCATTGCCATATCAAACTTGCACTTGCACATATGCAGAACACTTGTAGGGAGAGGAGAGTCATATGATGTATTATTCAAAGTGTGTAATTTATCCATATAGAATGGTATATCTATGAGAGAGATATGTATGGTAGAGAAGGAACACAACCTAATGCAACCATGAAAAAAGGAAATGTGAGGATTTATGAGAGCCTCAGATTCCAAGCCCATAGGAAGTATGGTATAATTATGTTAATGGACCATTACGTATCC
Source organism: Pinus albicaulis (assembly GCA_034641835.2). Taxonomy (NCBI): domain Eukaryota; kingdom Viridiplantae; phylum Streptophyta; class Pinopsida; order Pinales; family Pinaceae; genus Pinus; species Pinus albicaulis. Next base: position 937,897,133 of record CM076573.1, read on the forward strand.
TAGTACTTATTGGATTAACAGCTTGATTTAAGAATCCATAGAGGTTAGAATGAGGGATATTGACCTGGAAGCCATCTTATCTTCAACTATCTTAACTATGCCACCTCAATTTATTGAGTAGTAGATAAAATTGAGTTACAATAACCTTCTCCTTAGGATGTTCCGAGTAGAAGTTTGGGTTGGTATAATCCTAGTGTTGAATTCTAGACATATTTTTTAGTTTATTCTGCATACAAAGAAAACAAGATGGCAATAAATTAATTAATTTACTCATGGTTGGCTTCCTCTGTATGCAAATAGTAGTTTGCAAACAGTCTTTGTGCCCTCCAATTGCACTTCCTGCATACTTACAAGGTGTCACCTTGCTAGGTATAAGGTGTTATTATGACATCATTTATTTTACTATAATTTTGTTTCATGTAATTATTTCTCATGCCAAGTACAACCAACAAAATGATTTTGTTGCTGTGTTGTCACTCCAAAAAACTAACACGAAAGGTGTTGTTATGAAAATATTTCTTTTACTGTAATTCTTATTTATGTAATCATTTTTTATGCCAAGAACACCCAACCAAACGATGTTGTTGTATATGATAAGTTTGTGAGTCAGCTTCGCTGTATTGTCACTCCATAAATATAATGCCAAATCCTTGGTTTGAGGACCTAAAGACTCTACAAGTTTTAGGCGAACCCTTGATTTAAGGGCATGTACATACTACATTCTATGTATCCAAGATTTACTTCATCTAGGAATAAAATTTTTTTGGACAATCTATTTATTCCATTACCTACCCAACTATAAGTGAGGTCCCTAAGGCTTCCCAACAATCATACCATTTCTGGTTGACAATAACAATTCAAACCAAGCCAAAATGAACAGAGTGTTCTCCTCACACTATCAGAAATATAGGTGTATGTTTTTGGGTGCCTCCATGTGTGTAGAATAGACCTCCTTGGGGCTAAGCAGGTCTGAAGTTTGGTTTGTTTGGCATCTGTTTCTATACTTCTGAGTTTCCTCCTTATTTTTAACAAGAAAAGCAGAAAAATATGTAAGACTAATCACAACATATCATCTTTCTTGTTTAATATTTTCCTATAATTAAAAGAAAATGTACTGCTTATCTGGAAATTAATGAGTCACTTTTGTGGAACCTGATTACATTTCTCAGTCATGTGCAGAGGCATCCCATTGTATGATCTGCCATGCTTCCCATACCTGATAGGATGCATGATTTCTTTATCCATCATAATAGTTTACATTATAATTGACACCTTTGTAATGCCCAGACATTGGTGTTGAATGACTACTTTACCTGATAATTCTAGTTGTGTCAAATTTGAGTCATCAAGACTATTTTGTACCTAGAGTAATATGATCCCACAAAGAAAATGAGGAATTTTGAGAGTTAAATCATTTGAGTTCACTATTTTAGCATTAAATAATAACATGGAGTACAAAATCATATCATAATTGGAGATTGAATATGCAAATGGATCTTCCGCTTTTCATGGATCTAGCCAAAGTAAACTGACTTATCAAAGATAACTCTTCTCACACAAGATTCAGTAAATGTAACTTAGTGCTAATAAATCCTACTAAGTGTAGACAGATAATATCGGATAATGTAATAGTTTCTAGATAATGTCCACAAATAGCCATGGAAGGGTAAATTATCTACATTGTTTTATGGAGATAAGGGAACTAATCAAAGGCCAAGCCCTCTTTTCAAATAATTATATAATATTCTGTTTGCTTCATGTAGCTCAGTGTTTGGCATAGAGAAGTGCATTTGTTAGGTGTGGCACCTATTCGAGGGTCCCACAAAATAAATCCAACCTCAAAATCCTAACAAGACCAGGTCAAGGATGGAGGTTGAGTGTAAAACAAGAAAAATGGTTCATAGGGCCTGCAAGTCAATCCTAAGGCTATCTAGGCCAATGGGGTCTCAAATAAGTTCCTAAGACACATTAACGCTTATTTGCATCGCACATTATTTTTTCAAGATGTCCTCACTATTAACATTCCATAATATTCTTAGGCTTTGGTGATGTCCTAAGTACTAGCTTTTTCATCATTGACTTCATTATCACTGGATTCTTGATTTCTCCTTTGTTCCTGACTTGGATTTCTTTCTTCTGCTATATTTTTTTACCTCTGCCTTCAATAGGCCATGGCACCTCAATTTTGTCTGAATTACCTTGGATATGGTCATCCTCAAATATAACATCTCTGCTGAGTGTATCTTTTTCCAAATAAAAAAGTTGATATCCCATAGACTCTTCATTAAACCCTATAAAAATATACTTGTAACTTTTATCCTCATGCTTATGCACTTTTTAAGAAAAAAATACACAAACATTGCAAAGGAACACTTTGGGATGACTCTCCCATGGTTTCTCACAACTTCATGCTTCTCTAGGTGTAACATTCCTTGCAATTTTCATTGTACTTCTATCAACAAAATACACTACTGTACTAATTGCTTCAATCCAAAAATTATTTGATACATTTTACCTTTTAGAATTCTCCTCGCCATCTCTACAGCTATCCTTCCTTTGCGAATTTTCTTTCTCTGTGAATGCCAAAAGACTTGAAATACCTATAAAATATTGAAATTATGGTGTAATATTCACTTGTGGCCTCATGAAAACCTTACATGTAATCAAGGCTATAAGCCTACACAAGTGCAGTCACAACATTTTATTGTATTTTTTCATTATTGACTATTTTAGGCTAAGGCCAACGTAGTCAGTTTCCTTGGAACTAGCACCTCACTACTATAAGCGTGAGTAAATACATAGTAACCCTTATTTTCATCACACATTATTTTGTCACGATGTCCTCACTATTAACATTCCAGAATCTTCTTGATCTTTGGTGATGTCCATAGTACTAGCTTTGTCATCATTGACTTCATTATCACTTGATTCTTGATTTCTCCTTTGTTCCTGACTTGGATTGATTTCTTTTGCTACTTTTTTACCTTTGTCTTCAATAGGCCATGACACTTCAATTTCATCTGAATTACCCTGGATATAGTCATCCTTAAATATAACATCTCTGCTAAGTATATATTTTTCCAAATAAAAAATCTGATATCCCATAGACTCTTCATTGTGCCCTATCAAAATATACTTCTTAATTTTATCATGATGCTTATGCACTTTTTTAAGAAACAAGTATACAAGCATTGTGTTAGTTCCCAAATCCACCTCAGGCTGAAATAAGGCAAAAGAAGGACAACACCAAACCACGCTCAGCCTCGTAGCTAGCCCTACGAGGACAGGAGAGGGCTCTCTCCAGGTCAATCTCAATGAAAATATTCAAAGGGGCTTGAGATGACTAAAACAACAACTGATCTTAGGCTAGATAAACAAATAGGAGGGTTTGATTTTGATTTTTAGGGGTTTTTTGTTGGAAAAAGGGAAAAACAATTTTGGGCTTGGGGATGAGGCCAATTTCTTGCAAAGTTCAAGTTGGGGCAGGGTAGGAAATGACTTTGATGTCTTAGATCAAATGAATGGATTTAAAAGACTACTGCGGAGCTGAAGATGGAAAGCGAGTGCAAGGATCCTCTTCAAACTGACTAAAAACATATAAAACTAAACAAAATTCTAAGGCAGAGCACCAGCAAATCAATGAATTCTACCTCAATTACTCATTTGTTTAATTCAGAAGCATAGAGAAGGGAAATGGCATACATATAACATTAATGAAACTTACAATAACATGAGAAGAACATCATCAAAACTCAGAAGCCACAAGGATCCCAACAAGTGCTGCAAAACTCTGGTCTTTCCTTTGCCAAAATCTAAAATGAATGTACAATGGGGTGCCAAAATTTTCCCAAGTATCCAACCCTGAAAATGTCTCATAAAATAAAATATATAGACCATCCTAACCCATCCCATGCCTCTAGGGATCGAGCTCATCCTTCTAGGAGCTGTTTCAACCAATTCTAAACATGGAGCTAAAATCTAGGCAGCCAAACAACTTGCCTCTATATGCTAGTGAATGAATCCTATAGAACAAGTAAAAACATGCCAAATTTACATCATAGTCATCAAATTACATCATGGTAGGTCAATCATCACATGAAAAAGTAAAAATATTCAAAACTGGGCGAATTTCTGAGCTAAAGAGTGAAAATGAGGCAAAATTTCTCTATGAGCCGCGCCCAAAAACTCAATGCGTCACGCCACTTTGGAGGTGATTTTGAGGCACTTCCCGAAGTCCAAATTAAGATCATGATAGCTCTTTGGAAATCCATAGATGTCTTCTATCCAACCCAAGTGGAATGTTTCAATTTGGATGTCATTTGCCCCTCCAAAACTGTAATCTCCCAAGACTGGTTCCTGCTGGTGCAAAAAGTGGCAGAAAGGCCATTTTTGGAGTGTTTTTGGCCCTTTAGGCAGCCCAGAATTTGATGAAATGCTTCGGAAATTCTTGAACATACACAATATATCATGAAAAACCCAAAAATGAAAATTTTTCCTCCAAAAGATGTCCCAATCATAAGCGCGCGTCGGGTGGCGCGACGCATTGGGCGGAAAAACCTGTTTTGCAACCAAAATTTTCAAAATGACAAAATCTTCTCCAAATTTGCTGAAATTTGGAGTGAAGGTCTCCCATCATGTCTCATGCTCAGCCAAGGAAGATTTGGCCAAGATTCAGAGTGGATCTGGCCTTTTCCGACGTTTTAGTGCTTTTCTCAGCCCTGCCTTCAGGATCTTCATTTTTGCTCTGCAAACGTGTGTGCGAGCCCAATAGTGGTTTTTCATATGTCTGAGCATGTCTTTGTCCCTATTGGCCTTTTCCAAGAGCTTCTCCAGATGAATTTTGACGTGCGTAAGGCAATTCTCTCGCTCAAATGGTGTCATGTCACCTGGTCTCTTCCGGGCCAATTCACGGTCTTCACGGATTTGCCGCAACTCTATGAGTGTCTGCTGATCCTCCAGTTGTTTATTACACTGCTCCAAGTAATATATAACCCACTGAGCTCTCTGTAACTTCACGGTCAGAGTATCAATCTCAGCCTTTTTTTCCTGGATGATCTCTTTCAGCTTTGAACTAGGAGAGCTTGCATCAACATCGATCAAAATAAAATCAGTATCTTGGCCTCGCGAGGGGCCCTCATCGTGCATAGGCTTCTTGCCTCTGTCTTGTACCTGTGCTGATGTAGAAGGAGAGAGCCCTTCCACGCCATGTGGAGATAGTAGTCGCGCTACTGATGAAGATAACGAGACCCCTTCCACCCCTGGTGGAGATAGTACTCGTCGTGCTGCTGCAAATAAGGCTCTGTGGCCTCTCTGATATGTCACACACATTGGAGCACTAATAGGCTCAGTCTCAGGAACCTCGAACTGATGTGAAGGCTCTGCCTCATCATGAAAAATCTTGGGCGGAGGCTCGTGGGCTGCAAAGAAGTCCCGGGAAATGAACTCATCCCATGTGATGCCCTGCAAACCAAGCTGATGTACCACAATGATTTTGATGAGCGCATAATGATAAATGTTGTTATGTTGCTGCTCCAGAGTCTTCTTCTGCATGAGGGTAGTCATCCACTCTATGTTTCAGCACATGAAGTGTGGAATATTCATCAGTCGCACTCTCGTGAAATGCATCAAAATTCTGATATGGTATGCATAAAGCCACGAGAATCTACCCTCATAGCTGAAGTACCTAATGATGAGTTTCATTAATGGTGCATAGGACTCCTTCAGAAACCGGAATGGAAATACTCTGCTCAACTGCCTCAAATATCCAGGCCTAATGTAAGGCTCATAATATGCTCTATCTAGCTATTGTCTCTTATTCCACTCTTCACCTATGTTTGGTATCCCGGTTGCCTCAGAAATGGTCCCTGGTGCCAAATTGAAGTTCACTCCAGCAATATTTACATGACCATCACGCAAATGTAGGACAAATAAGCGAACTAACTCTGGATGGTGCTGAATCTCAGATATCATCTCGTAATATTGAAAACATGAATGTTTCTGAAAGCATGTCATTGCAATTGAGCAGGCCTGCAATTGAGCCAAAGAAGTGGGCTCCTCCCTGACGTGCCTGCCACTTTTATGAGACCTCCTCGGTACATTTAGCTCTACGGTTGAATCACTGTCCTACTCATATCCCTGCTCATATGATGAATTTGTTTCTAACATGATGTTGAAAACCAGGTGTTTGACAAATAGGTTATGATAAATATATGGTGAAAACAAGAGTTTGTTTGTCAAGACCAAGTGTGCCATATATACAATAAGGTGCTGTAGAGAAATGTCACAAGGAATACAATAGACTGTCAAATGAATTTAAGTGTGAGGACAGCCACTATTTGAGGGACTTAGGGATTAAGAACCTTTACAAGTGATATAGGAATAGGTGATAATGATGGGGGGTAGTTTTAGGAACAAGAGTCAATGAAATGGCAACATATATGCGAAATGAAGGACATAGAGGCAGTCCTCGAATGTTGAGGAAATTAGGCTTTTTCAATGGATAGTGAATGATAGGGTTTGAGGCTTATCACATGGGAACAAAAGGGAATGAGGGATATTGGACAGTGGTATGACAGTGTGACAGTACTAGCAATGATAACAATGATAATAATGACAAGAGCTCACATGACAATGAAATGAGAGTTTAAGCACCAAAATCCAAGTTTTTAACCACCTCTTTTCAAACCCTTGGGAGCAGATTGCAATATGGGTATAGGGTTTATTCTTGCACCATTTAAACTCTTGAATCTTCCCTCAAATGACACCCAACAGGAATTAAAATCATATAACAAGAACACACAACTTACTTGGAGGCAAATGAACCGAATCGATTTGAGTTTGGAGCAAGAATGATGATTTTTAAGCCTGTCGAGCCTGTGCACCACACGCAGGCCCAATGCGTCGTGCTCAGTGGGTGCGTCGCACCCATAGAAATTTGCACAGATTTTTTCGGCTCTATGCGCCGCGTCGTGTGTGTGCACCGCGGCCTATCCCAATGCACTGCGCTGCCTTCAACACACACAATCGGCCTTCTAAAACGCAGTTTCGCTCTTCAACCTCAAACTTGACTTTCTCTTGGAGATTTTCTCAATCACTCTTGTTGCAAATGAAATGAATGGGCTTTGAGAAATATCTTATGGACATGGTTTTAATTTTTTCTTCTTCAGAACCCATTTTGTATTGTTTTTTTGACTTTGGCACTTTTTCATTTAATAGAACTCTGTCTTTTGTTTCCTCACTGACCTTATGAGCTTTGAATGATGAAATTGGTTGATTTTTTGTAGGGATGTTGGCGTTTGAACCTTGGCAAAGAAAAACCAGAGTCTGCTTTGAAGTCTTCATGGTGGAAAAAATACATGATTATTACAAAAACAATTTTGACAATTTCTTCTTCAAAACAGAGTTTTGAAGAAGAAACAACCTCGAGCAGATTGACGATGAAAATTTTGAACTTAAAACTTGTTGAAAACCTCCTCATGGCCTGCGGGCATTATTTAACATTTCGGAAGACCACACCCTAGACCTAGAAACTAGAATGACCCTTTTGACCAAAACAACATTTATGACTGTAAATGACATGAACTGAATTTTGATAAATTTTGAGGAATTTTGACCAACCCAGCAGGTACAAGCATGAAGGAAAATAAAAGAACAAAACCCTTCCGTCAGTCAATGGCATGCCCCTAACGGAATGCAGATGAAAGAGCAGAATGAGACACCTAACAATGAAGTGAAAAAAGAGGAATGATCTCTGACGAAGGGATGTAAAGACCGACTCTAACATTGGCTCCAATGGGGATGGTAGCTCCTTTGGAGGTGCCAAGAATGGTAGATCTTTGGGAGAGTAGACCAGTGCCTTATCCATTGGGCAGTGGAGTCAATAACTGCAAACCCAAAACAACTCATACCAATCCAAAAACATATACATACTGCAACCTGTACATAAACAAATACCAGAAACTGAAATGTTTCCTTTGGCAGCTTATTTATTTACAAATCTCCCCTACTTTGCTGCAAAACCAATAGATCAAGTAACGCTGTAATTCCATATCAACCAATCAAGTAACTGTGACAAGGATGCTGCTTGAGAGTGCTTCAACCGGGACACAGATGTAAATGCTGGCAGCCATACACACACATAACGAGTCCGGTTATGTAAAACACAATTTGATCTATCATTCAAACTGAAAAACATTTCCATGTACGTTGCAATAGGATCGCAAAAGCCAGACTCTGTTTGCTGCCCCAACTCCGCAATACATACTTCCAGCTACACACTGTCAATGCAAACTTCCACAGGTAGCTCTATTGTTTCTTGTTTTGAAGGAGGGAGAGTTTCCAAGAACTTTTTGGGATCTCGAAATTCATATGATTGGATCTGATTGTTTAAATATTGAATCTCCTCCTCAAATATTTCAACAACTAACTCAAAGAAACTAGTTTTAGCTTTAGGAGGAAACTTCGAAGATCTCAAAAATTGAAGCACGATAATGAAAAATTCTTCATCAATTTCAAAATCCACTAACTGATCTCTAACTTCTTTTAAAACTTCACAAAGCGCAGGGTCTGCCACATACCCTACCATTGCATGAATGGATCAGTGAGCACTGGAATCTCTGGATTGAGTTGGAGTCACCAGGTGAATGTTTCAGCCTTCATATGTCTGATCGTTGTCCACCATCAACAATCAGATCTGAACTTGATACACGTACTGGGGCAAATTTCAAGTCAGATGTTACGTTTACAAACTAGACCGGAGATTGACTGAAGCAACGTTTATCTACTTTCGCTAATGCAAAGCAAGAGCGTTTCGAAGGCTATCTGGCATAACTTCAGGCTCCGTCTGTAGCTTATAAAATAAATAACACTAACAAGAAAACCATTTTCTTCCCCAGTATGGTCGCCACTATGTTAGTTCCCAAATCCACCTCAGGTTGAAATAAGGCAGAAGAAGGACAACACCAAACCACGCTCAGCCTCGTAGCTAGCCCTACGAGGACAGGAGAGGGCTCTCTCCGGGTCAATATCAATGAAAATATTCAAAGGGGCTTGAGATGACTAAAAAAACAATTGATCTTAGGCTAGATAAACAAATAGGAGGGTTTTATTTTTATTTTTAGGGGTTTTTGTTTGAAAAAAGGGAAAAAAAAATTTCGGGCTTGGGGATGAGGCCAAATTCTTGCAGAGTTCAAGTTGGGGCAGGGTAGGCAACGATCTTGATGTAGTAGATCAAATGAATGGATTGAAAAGAATTATGAGGAGCTAAAGAGTGCAAGAGAGTGCAAGGATCCTCTTCAACCTGACGAACAACATATAAAACTAAACAAAAGTCTAAGGCAGAGCACCAGCAAATCAATGAATTCTACCTCAATTGCTCATTTGTTTAATTCAGAAGCATAGAGAAGGGAAATGGCATACATATAACATTAATGAAACTTAAAATAACATGAGAATAACATCATCAAAACTCATAAGCCAAAGGATCCCAACAAATGCTGCAAAACTCTGGTCTTTCCTTTGCCAAAATCTGAAATGAATGTACAATGAGGTGCCAAACTTTTCCCAAGTATCCAACCACAGAAATGTCTCAGAAAATACAATATATAGACCATCCTAACCCCATCCCATGCCTCTAGGGGTCGAGCTCATCCTTCTAGGAGCTGTTTCAACCAATTCTAAACATGGAGCTGAAATCTAGGCAGCCAAACAACTTGCCTCTATATGCTGGGAAATTGATCCATTCACTCAATTTTCACTTTTTAGTGAATGAATTCTCTAGAAATAGTAAAAACATGCCAAATTTACATCATAGTCCTCAAATTACATCATGGTAGGTCAATCATAACATGAAAAAGCAAAACTAGTCAAAACTGGGCGAATTTCTGAGCTGAAGAGAGAAAATGAGGCAAAATTTCTCTATGCGCCGCGCTCAAATTCCCTATGCATCGCGCCACTTTGGAGGTGATTTTGAGGCACTTCCCAAAGCCCAAATTGAGCTCATGATAGCTCGTTGGAAAGCCCTAGATGTCTTCTATCCAAATCAAGTGGAATTTTTCAATTTGGATGTCAGTTTCCCCTCCAAAACTGCAATATCCCAAGACTGGTTCCTGCTGGTGCAAAAAGTGGCAGAAAGGCCATTTTTGGAGTGTTTTTGGCCCTTTAGGCAGCCCAGAATTCGATGAAATGCTTCGGCCATTCCTGAACATACATAATATATCATGAAAAACCCAAAAATGCAAAGTTTTCCTCCAGAATATGTCCCAATCATAAGCGCACGTCAGGTGGCGCGACGCGTCGGGCGGAAAAACCTGTTTTGCAACCAAAATTTTCAAAATGACAAAATATTCTCCAAATTTGCTGAAATTTGGAGTGAAGGTCTCCCATCATGTCTCATGCTCAGCCAAGGAAGATTCGGCCAAGATTCGGAGTGGATCCGGCCTTTTCCGACGTTTTAGTGCTTTTCTCAGCATTGCCTTCAGGATCTTCATTTTTTCTCTGCAAACGTGTGTGCGGGCCCAATAGTGGTTTTTCATATGTTTGAGCATGTATTTTTCCCTATTGGACTTCACCAAGAGCTTCTCCAGATGAATTTTTACGTGCGTAAGGCAAGTCTCTCGCTCAAATGGTGTCATGTCACCTGGTCTCTTCCGGGCCAATTCACGGTCTTCACGGATTTTCCGCAACTCTATGAGTGTCTGCTGATCCTCCAGTTGTTTATTACGTTGCTCCAAGTAATATATAACCCACTGATCTCTCTGAAACTTCACAGTCAAAGTATCAATTTCAGCCTTTTGTTCCTGGATGATCTCTTTCAGCTTTGAGCTAGGAGAGCTCGCATCAACATCGATCAAAATAAAATCAGTATCTTGGCCTCGCGAGGGGCCCTCATCGTGCATAGGCTTCTTTCCTCTGTCATGTACCTGTGCTGATGTAGAAGGTGAGACCCCTTCCACACCATGTGGAGATAGTACTCACGCTGCTGATGAAGATAACGAGACCCCTTCCACCCCTGGTGGAGATAGTACTCATCGTGCTGCTGCAAATAAGGCTCTGTGGCCTCTCTGATATGTCACACACACTGGAGCACTAATAGGCTCAGTCTCAGGAACCTCGAACTGATGTGAAGGCTCTGCCTCATCATGAACAATCTCGGGAGGAGGCTCGAGGGCTGCAAAGAAGTCATGGGAAATGAACTCATCCCATGTGATGCCCTGCAAACCAAGCTGATGTACCACAATGATTTTGATGAGTGCATAGTGATAAATACTGTTATGTTGCTACTCTGGAGTCTTCTTCTGCACAAGGGTATTCATCTGCTCTATGTTTCGGCACATGAAGTATGGAATATTCATCATTCGCACTCTCATGAAATGCATCAAAAGTATGATATGATATGCATAAAGGCGTGAGAATCTACCCTCACAGCTGAAATATCTAATGATGAGCTTCATTAATGGCGCATAGGACTCCTTCAGAAACCAGAACGGGAAAACTCTGCTCAACTGCCTCAAATATCTAGGCCTGATGTAAGGTTCATAATATGCTCTATCGAGCTGTTGTCTCTTATTCCACTCCTCACCAATGTTCGGTATCCCGGTCACATCAGAAATGGTCCCTGGTGTCAAAGTGAAGTTTACTCCAGCAAGGTTTACATGACCATCACACAAATGTAGGACAAATAAACGAACCAACTCTGGATGGTGTTGAATCTGAGATATCATCTTACAATACCGAAAACATGAATGTTGCTGAAAGCATGTCATTGCAAGCGGGCAGGCCTACAATTGAGCCAAAGAAGTGGGCTCCTCCCTGACGTGCCTGCCAATTTTATGAGATCTCCTCGATACATTTAGCTCTGCGGTTGAATCACTGTCCTGCTCATATCCCTTCTCATATGATGAATTTGTCTCTGACATGATGCTGAAAACCAGGTGTTTGACAAATAGGTGATGATAAATATATGGTGAAAACAAGAGTTTGTTTGTCAAGACCAAGTGTGCCACATATACAATAAGGTGCTGTAGAGAAATGTCACAAGGAATACCATAGACTGTCAAATGAATTTAAGTGTGAGGACAGTCACTGTTTGAGGGACTTAGGGATTACGAACCTTTACAAGTGATATAGGAATAGATGATAATGATGGGGGGTAGTTTTAGGAACAAGAGTCAATGAAATGGCAACATATATGTGAAATCAAGGACATAGAGGCAGTCCTCGAATGTTGTGGAAATTAGGCTTTTTCAATGGATAGTGAATGATAGGGTTTGAGGCTTATCACATGGGAAAAAAAGGGAATGAGGGATATGGGACAGTGGTATGAAAGTGTGACAGTACTAGCAATGATAACAATGATAATAATGACAAGAGCTCACATGACAATGAAATGAGAGTTTAAGCACCAAAATCCAAGTTTTTAACCACCTCTTTTCAAACCCTTGGGAGCAGATTGCAATATGGGTATAGGGTTTATTCTTGCACTATTTAAACTCTTGAATCTTCCTTCAAATGACACCCAACAAGAATTAAACTCATATAACAAGCACACACAACTTACTTGGAGGCAAATGAACCGAATCGATTTGAGTTTGGAGCAAGAATGATGATTTTTAAGCCTGTCGAGCCTGTGCGCCTCACACAGCCCCAATGCGCTGCGCTCAGTGGGTGCGTCGCGCCCTTAGAAATTTGCACGGAGTTTTTTGGCTCTATGTGCTGCGTCATGTGTGTGCGTCGCGGCCTATCCCAATGCGCCGTGCTGCCTTCAACACACACAGTCGGCCTTCTAAAACGCAGTTTCGCTCTTCAACCTCAAACTTGACTTTCTCTTGGAGATTTTCTCAATCACTCTTGTTGCAAATGAAATGAATGGGCTTTGAGAAATATCTTATGGACATGGTTTTAATTTTTTCTTCTTCAGAACCCATTTTGTAATGTTTTTTTGACTTTGGCACTTTTTCATTTAATAGAACTCTGTCTTTTGTTTCCTCACTGACCTTCTGAGCTTTGAATGATGAAATTGGTTGATTTTTTGCAGGGATGTTGGCGGTTGAACCTTGGCAAAGAAAAACCAGAGTCTTCTTTGAAGTCTTCATGGCAGAAAAAATACATGATTATTACAAAAACAATTTTGACAATTTCTTCTTCAAAACAGAGCTTTGAAGAAGAAACAACCTTGAGCAGATTGACGATGAAAATTTTGAACTTAAAACTTGTTGAAAACCTCCTCATGGCCTGCGGGCATTATTTAACATTTCGGAAGACCACACCCTAGACCTAGAAACTAGAATGACCCTTTTGACCAAAACAACAATTATGACTGTAAATGACATGAACTGAATTTTGATAAATTTTGAGGAATTTTGACCAACCCAGCAGGTACAAGCATGAGGGAAAATAAAAGAACAAAACCCTTCCGTCAGTCAATGGCATGCCCCTAACGGAATGCAGATGAAAGAGCAGAATGAGACACCTAAACAATGAAGTTCAAAAAGAGGAATGATCTCTGACGAAGGGATGTAAAGACCGACTCTAACACATTGCAAAGAAACACTTTGGGATGACTCTCCCATGGCTTCTCATCACTTCATGCTTCTCTAGGTGTAGCATTTCTTTCAATTTTCGGTGTACTTATATCAAAAAAATACACCGCTGTACTAATTTCTTCAACTTTAAAATTATTTGATAGAATTCATTTTTTAGCATTATCCTCGCCATCTCTACAACTATCCTTCCTTTGCAACATTTTTTTATCTGTGAATTCCACGAGACTTGCAATACCTATAAACAATTTAAATGATGGTGTAATATTCACTTGTGGCCTCTTGCCAACCTTACATGTAATCAAAGGCTATAAGCCTACACATGTGCAACCGCAACATTTTATTGTATTTTTTCAATATTGAATATTTTAGGCTAAGGCCAACGTAGTCAGCTTCCTTGGAGCTAGCACCCCACTAATATAAGTGTGAGTAAATACATAATAACCCTCATTTGCATCACACATTCTTTTGTCATGATGTCATCATTATTAACATTCCAGAATCTTCTTGGGCTTTGGTGATGTCCTTAGTACTAGCTTTGTCATCATTAACTTCATTATCACTGGATTCTTGATTGCTCCTTTGTTCCTGACTTGGACTACTTTATTCTGCTACTTTTTTACCTCTGTCTTCAATAGGCCATGGCAATTCAGTTTCATCTGAATTACCCTGGATATGGTCGCCCTCAAATATAATATCTCTGCTGAGTGTATCTTTTTACAAATGAAAAAGTTGATATCCCATAGGCTCTTCATTGTACCCTATCCAAATATACTTCTAACTTTTATCCTCATGCTTATGCTCTTTTTTAAGAAACAAGTACATAATCATTGCAAAGAAACACTTTGGGATGACTCTCCCATGGTTTCTCACCACTTCATGCTTCTCTAGGTGTAACATTACTTGCATTTTTCGTTGTACTTCTATCAACAAAATACACCGTTGTACTAATTGCTTCAACCCAAAAATTATTTGACAGATTTTACCTTTTAGCATTCTCTTGGCCATCTCTACAACTATCCTTCCTTTGCAACATTTATTTCTCTGTGAATGCCATGAGACTTGCAATACCTATAAAATATTGAAATGATGGTGTAATATTCACTTGTGGCCTCATGCCCACCTTACATGCAATAAGGGCTATAAGCCTACACATGTGCAACTGAAACATGTTATTGTATTTTTTCAATATTGACTATTTTAGGCTAAGGAAAACCTAGTCAGCTTCCTTGGAGCTAGAACCCCACTACTATAAGTGTGAGTAAATACACAATAACCCTTATTTTCATCACAAATTATTTTTTCATGAGCTAAGTGTTGTCTTATGTGATTCTTTAGCTTATGGGCACCTACATCTCATGTTTCTCATGTTCATGGGTTCATCTTCTCTCCTCTTTGTGTTAATTTTTTTTGCTAATTTATTGTTTGTTGGTTGTTTACATTCAATCCTTGTTTATCTCTTGTAATATCAACATGGTATCAAGGCAGGTGTGAACTTTCCTCTTTGGATTATCTCATTTATTCAAGGGTTTTCTAGAGTTTTTCCCAGGGTTTCACCCATCTTGAATGGCACACTCCAATGCTGATCTAGAGTTGGTTCATAATCATATTTTCTAAGGTTTCTTCCTTTGAGAGCTTCCAAGTAAGGCTCACTTTTTACTATTTTGATCAAGGAAATTTCTTAGCAATGGAATCTCTTATGTTAATTATTCAATCTATTAGAATAATGGCCAATCGCATTTCCCCAAGGGTTGCAGGACTAGGGTTCTTAAAGCATATTCATTTTAGAGTTTCAAACCATTCTTTCATGCACACCTTCTTAGGTGTATGCAAGGGATCTCTTAACCTTCAAATTTATACTTTTCTGTAATAAAAGTGGCTGCTTATTCTTGGGTAGATTTTATTTAGGAGTAATAGTTTCCAAATATGATCTTATAGATGATGCTACTAACGCACATTTATATGCACATATGTTACTGCAATATGCATGTTGGGCTCTACCAATTTCGGGATATGATGATTTGGCTCATTCATCATTGGAGGTTTTCCTTATTTTCTATGAAATTGTTGTTTTATAGTGGATGCCATGGTTGATGATGTGAGGCATATGTAGAAAAATTTAACTAGCTGGCAGCCTTCACAGTTTTAATTTTTTGCTCAAATATATTTCCGACAGTCCCAAACTAGAAGGTCTGATATAAAACTTTAGAATGCAATTTATTTGAACCATTTAAGCTATCTCTACACTTCAGTTTTCTAGCTGATATGAAAGAATAACCAAGTAGTACACACACAAATTTACACTTTTACGCAACTATTTTTCATCAACTAACCCTGGAAAAACCCACAAGGGGAAAACCAGTTCTTCAGGAGGATTTTTATTGCTTCATAAGGAAATAAATACGTAGAAAACCACACAGGCTTATCTCTCTTTTTGTAGCTGATATCATTGCCTAGGTTTACTTAGATATTTGAGCCCCACATAGTCATGTAACTCAGGCTATGATTTTCCTTAAATTTTGTGCATAATGTCATCCAACAGTACCTTGAAATATGTATGAGACTGAGTTTAACTTTCCAAAAATTTGTGGCTCAGTCCTCTCCTTGTTTCCTTAGGGTCTTCACTGTAGAAGATTTTGAAAAATGTAGCTAGGTTCAATCTTCATAAATGTATTTGAGTCATTATGTAATGTACTTATCAAAAGAGTGACTTTTTTTATTATTATTATTGTTAAAATGAATTACTAAAGCATGGGTTTCATGTTTGGGTCATATTTTATTAGTCAAAGTCCCCATTGTGGACTTGTAGAATTTATATTGAGTCATTTTATTGTATTTTTTCAATATTGACTATTTTAGGCTAAGCCCAACCTAGTCAGCTTCCTTGGAGCTAGCACCCCACTACTATAAGTGTGAGTAAATACAGATTAACCCTTATTTTCATTACAAATTCTATTGTCATGAGCTAAGTGTTGTCTTATGTGATTCTTTAGCTTATGGGCACCTACATCTCATGTTTCTCATGTTCATGGGTTCATCTTCTCTCCTCTTTGTGTTTATTATTTTTTCTTATTTATGGTTTTCTGTCTATTTACATTCAATACCTGTTTATCTCTTGTAATCTCAACATGGTATCAAAGCAGGTGTGAAATTTCCTCTTTGGATTATCTCATTTCTTCGAGGATTTTCTAGAGTTTTACCTAGTGTTTCACGCATCTTCAACGGCACACTACAATGCTGATCTGGAAGTGGTTTAGAATCATCTTTTCTAAGGTTTCTTCCTTTTAGAGCTTCCAATTAAGGCTCACTTTTTTACTATTTTTATCAAGGGAATTGCTTAGCAATGGAATTTATTGGGTTAATTATTCGATATGTTAGACTAATGGCTAATGAAATTTCCCCAAGGGTTGCAGGACTAGGGTTTTTAGATCATCTTCATTTTAGAGTTTTAAAGCCTTCTTTCATGCACACCTTCTTAGGTGTTTGCAAGGGACAACTTAACCCCCTTTATCTTCAAATTTATATTTTTCCCTAATCAAAGTGGTTGCTTATTCTTGGGTATATTTTATTTAGGAGTAATAGTTTCCAGCTATGATCTTCTAGATGATGCTACTAACAGACATTTATATGCACATATTTTATTGCACTATGCATGTTGGGCTCTACCCATTTCGGGATATGATGATTTGGCTCATTCATTATTAGGGGCTTTCCTTATTTTTTAGGAAATTTTTGTCTTATAGTGGATGCCATGGTTGATAATGTGAGGCATATGTAGAAAAATTTAACTAGCTAGCAGCCTTCGCAGTTTTATGTTTTTGCTCAAATAAATTTCCGATAGTCCCAAACTAGAAGGTATGATATAAAAATTTAGAATGAAATTTATTTGAATCATTTAAGATATCTCTACACTTCAGTTTTCCAGCTGATATGAAAGAATAAACAAGAAGTACACACAAAAATTTACACTTTTACATAGTTATTTTTGGTCAACTGACCCTAGAAAAACCCACAAGGGGAAAACCAGTTCTTCAGGAGGATTTTTATTGCTTCATAAGTAAATATATACACGACAAACAACAGAGACTTATCTCTCTTTTTGTAGCTGATGTCACTGCCCAAGTTTACTTAGATATTTAAGCCCCACACAGTCACATAACTCAAGCTATGATTTGTCTTAAATTTTGTGCATAATGTCACGCAACAGTACCTTGAAATATGTGTGATACTGCGCTGAACTTTCCAAAAAATTCATGGCTCAATCCTCTCCCTGCTGCCTTGGGGTCTTCACTGTATAATATGTTGAAGAATGTAACTAGGTTAGGTCTTCATAAATGTATTTGAGTCATTATGAATGTACTTATAAAAAGAATGTAAAATATTTTTATTATTATTTTTACAATGACTTATTAAAGCATGGGTTTCATGTTTGGGTCATCTTTTATTAGTCAAAGTCCCCATTGTGGAATGCTAGGATTTATTTTGAGTCATTAGAGTCATTGCACATTTTATGAGACCCTTCTTGGGTTTTTGAATCGTGTAAAAAGAATTACATTTGAGTCAAAAATGAATTTTTTCACCTCCACACCAAATCATCCCTTTCCTGATGAAGTCGGACTGAAAGGGAGCAATTCAACCAATAAGAAGCCTATACATACAAGTGAATTTTGATCTATTTGGACATCCACTCAAAAATTTAGATACACATATGAAGAAGTGCAATAAAAGGTGTGAAGTGCAAGAAGAAGAAGCAAAAGTGTAGGATCGAAGGTGCTGGAATTGCAGAGTTGAAGCTTTGCTACTGCAGTAGGTCAAAGTTGCAATAAGTCAAAGTTGCAGAAGGGTCAAAGTTACTGGGGTCGAAGTGATGCTGATGCATAGGTTGAAGTGTTGCTGCATATATCAAAGTGTTGCATAGGTCGAAGTAGTTATTGCTACATAAGATCAGTTTTGCTGCTGTAAGGTCAAGGATCTAGATTGAAGCTGCAGGAAGGAAGGGTTGACTTAGTGGTTGGAGGAAGTTTGTGTCTAGGGTGAAGATTCTAGGATTATCTCTGTAAAAATATTAAAGAAAGAGATTTTGATTGGGTTTTCCCCTAGATAAGGGTTTTTCCATGACAGAGTTCATACATCTTGAGTCTCTTGTTTTTTGATCTTCATACATACATAATTTGGTAATTTCTTGATGAAAGATAATATAACAAAGAAGTAAAATAAGCCAACATAATTCACAAGTAATTATCAAGATAGAGAAATCTAAGATCTAAATATATTTGAATTGATTTCTCAACATGGTTGGATTCCCACCACAAAAGAATCAAATCTATTTTGCATATGCATCCAAGGATCCAAGCCTAGCCCTTGTAAGTTCAAGCCCTAAATATGTTACCCTTAAGAAAAACACAAAAAATGTCAAAATTCTTCTCATGTGAAGAAATAATTGATGATTGATAAACCTTTGAGTGGCTTTCCTCACTACCATATTAGATTGTATTAATAAACTTGTCATCCTATTTCAAAGAAATCTGGGCTTTTTCAACATATTCCAAAACTGTAGCTTAAAATAGGTGTTTGTCTCTCTTTAGACAAGCTAACAATTATCTTATCAATATCCCTATGGAACCCCATGTCTAGAAAATGGTCGACTTCATCAAAGTACAAGCACTTTCACACCCATTAAATGACTTGAGACAAATGGGGTATTCTCCATATGGCCCTAAAGCCTTTAAGGAGTGGCCACTATTATTTGGCAAGGATTTTTTTTTTAGCAATTTATGCTATCTTGGTAATTTAGTGTCCCCACTAACTACTTGTACGCCAATATTTTCATGGAATTTAAATAAAACATTGGCCTCGACAAAAATGTTTTTTTAGATCTTCTTGTTCAATAGGACTCAAAAATGGCTGCTTGTGCCCCACACACTTCACTGAATGAAATTCATCAACTTCATCTTCATCTTTAGACTCATCTTAATCATCAATGATCTTCAATGCTTGGATACCAGAGGATTTAGAGACTCTTTTTTTCAACAAGTCACTTTCTCCCAGGCTACCTCTTGCTGAGACCCCAATACCTCTAGAAGTTCTAGAGAATCCATCATTATTATTATTTCTACCACACTTTAGCCAACCAAACATAGAAATACCTCACTTATTAAACTAGTTATCCATATCCAATTCCTCTTCAACCGAATGTTTGAATTGGGCCTACCTTTGATTACTTGGGTTTTCTTAATGAAATCCAAGGATGAAGTATTTACGAAATTTCAAGAATTTAGAGCTGAAGTAGAGAACCTTATAGAAAGGATAATTAAGATATTAAGGTATGATAATGGAGGAGAATACACAACCAAGGAAATTATAGCCTTCTGTAAGGAATTTGAGATTAAGAGGGATTTGATAGTCCCATATCATCCTGAACAAAACAGATTTGTAGAACGAAATAATATGTCCAATGACAAGAATAAATGACCTTTTATGATCTTGGAAGAATTGTGACTTCACGATCACCTCAATAGCAGGAAACATAAACACTACTGTC
This sequence comes from Pinus albicaulis, assembly GCA_034641835.2. Lineage (NCBI taxonomy): Eukaryota > Viridiplantae > Streptophyta > Pinopsida > Pinales > Pinaceae > Pinus > Pinus albicaulis. Next base: position 937,917,212 of record CM076573.1, read on the forward strand.
TTGCGGGTGCAATTTTTAGCCTTGGCCAACACATCCTTGCCTTTTAGAATAGATGGAAGAGTTGCTTCTTGCACAATCATCATATGTTCATATCGCACTATGTTGGCTACCTTGAGTGTCAATGGTGAGATATTGTGCTGGTCAAATCTTGATTGGCTCAAATAATTAGCATCCCCAGTAACCTTCACACTACTTTTTTTTGGATCTGCTTGTTCAACAAGACTCAACATTGGCTGCTTGTGCCCCATAGGCTTCACTAAATCAAATTCATCACTGTAATATTCATCTTTAGACTCATCTTCTTCATCATTGATCTTCAGTGCTTGGATACGAGAGGATTTAAAGCCTCTTTTGTTCAAAAAATCATCTTCTCCTTGGTTTCCTCTTGCAAAGACCCCATTACCTCTAGAAGTTCTAGAGAATCCATAATTATCATTATTTCTACCATGCTTCATCCAACCAAACATAGATATACCCTGTTTATTAAACTAGTTATCCATATACAGTTCCTCTTCAACCAAATGTTTCAATTGGGCCTACCTTTGATTACTTGGGTTTTCTTAATGAAATCCAAGGATGAAGTATTTACCAAATTTCAAGAATTCAAAGCTGAAGTAGAGAACCTTACAGAAAGGAGAATTAAGATATTAAGGTATGATAATGAAGGAGAATACACATCCAAGGAAATTATAGCCTTCTATAAGGAACCTTGGATTAAGAGGGATTTGATAGTCCCATATAATCCTGAACAAAATTTAGTTGCAAAACGAAATAATTAGTCCAATGACAGGAATAGGCGGCCTTTTATGATCTTGGAGGAATGGTGACTTCAATATCACTTCAATAGCAGGAAAAATAAGTGCTATTGTCTTGTCGGTGCAAGTTTTAGCCTTAGCCAACACATCCTTGCCTTTGAGAATAGATGGAAGAGTTTATTCTTGCACAACGGTCATACCTTCATATCCCACTATATTGGTTTCCTTGAGTGTCAATGGTGAGATATTGTGCTAGTCAAATATTGATTGGCTCAAATAATTAACATCCCCAGTAACCTTCACACTACTTTTTTTTGGATCCGCTTGTTCAACAAGACTCAACATTGGTTGCATGTGCCCCACAAGCTTCATTGAATCAAATTCATCACCTTCATCTTCATCTTTAGACTCATCTTCATCATCACTGATCTTCAGTGCCTGGATACCTGAGAATTTAGAGCCTCTTTTGTTCAACAAGTCAGCTTCTCTTGGGTTGCCTCTTGCAGATACCCCAGTACCTCTAGAAGTTCTAGAGAATCCATAATTATCATTATTTCTACCATGCTTATTCCAACCAAAAATAGATATACCCCGCTTGTTAAACTAATTATCCATATCCAGTTCCTCTTCAACCGAACGTTTTAATTGGGCACGCCTTCGATTACTTAGTTTTCTTAATGAAATCCAAGGGTGAAGTATTTACTAAATTTCAAGAATTCAAAACTGAAGTATGCACACTTTTGTGCATTATCTCATCATTTTAAATCCAATAGAGTTACTACTTAATTTATGGAAACAATTAAAAATCTACATGGAAAACCAAAGATTATTGCAAGTGAAAGAGATCCGATTTTCAGTTGAAACATTTGGATGAAAATATTTTCTTCTCTTGGTACTCAATTAGCTCATTTCTCATCTTATCATCCTCAATCTAATGGCAAAAATGAGATAGTGAATAAATGTTTGGAAGGATTTATTTATTTCTTTGTATTTGAAAAATGAACACAATGGGTCAAGTGGTTACCTACAGCTGAATGGTGGTATAACACTTCCTTCCATACTGCAGCAAAAATGACCCCATTTATGGCACTTTATGAGGAAAATCTAAGGTTAAAGCAGCGGAAGATCACATCGAGCATCAAAAACAAGTTCTCCAATTCTTAAATGATAACCTCACTTTGGCACAAAATTTAATGAAACAACAGGAAGAAGCATCACAGTGAAATAAGTTTTGATGTAGGAAACTAGGTATTTTTATAGCTACAACCATAAAAAAAAATGTCCCTCAAGCAAGCTAATAAGGATAATAAATTATCACCCAATTACTATGGTCCTTACAAGGTGTTGAAAAATATTGGTACTATGGAATACAAATTGAAGTTTCCCGCATCTTCCTGAGTACACATAGTTTTCCACGTTTCATGCTTATAATAGATTATTGGTAACAAGCTCCCAATTCAAATAGTGTTTCTAGAACTTGACGAAGAAGAAATAATCATATTTCAGCCTGAAGAAGAGATGAAAACATGAACCTGATAGTTACGAAATTTATTAATTTCAGAGTATCTCATTAAGTGGAAGAACTTACCCACTAAAAACTCCACATGGGAGGATGATAATTTTATACATAATTGTCCATAACTACTCAAGCATTGAGGACAACAAATTTTTGAAGGAGAGGGACATGTTAGGTCCCTATAATATTAGTGTATTCCCCTTATTTTTTATTAGTGTAGTCCCCTACTGTTATTGTTGTGCCCATATATCCCACATGTTGTTATTGTTGTTCCCCATAGAATCCTGTTATTGCTATTGTTGTTCCCTTACATTATTATTGTTTTGTAGGCTCTAATTATATTGTGAACCATTAGACTCCTATATATACCAAGGAGGTATTATCATTTGTATAATATAAGAGTTGTTCATTTATGTAATTTAAAGGATGTTCCACCTCGAAGAGGACAATTTTTAGGTCGTTGATCTTTCTTTTCTTCTATTCATTGAGATGGTTTCAGAACAAGTATGCATGGAAACACCTAGGCCCACATGTAATTCCTTTTTTCTAGCGCTTATACATTTTTTTTTTTTTTTAAAGGTGCGATGTATGTGTTGAAGATTGCAATAAGAAATAGTGAAAGTGGCATTCAGAAACATCATTCCTTGATCCTAGTGAAAAATAATCACCTAAACTAGGTGGGGACCACATAGGCTATTTTTAGGTGTATGTCTATTTTTAGAATGGTGATCATATTCTAAAATTAGCAAGAGGCTGATTATAGATGGTTGATAAAATTCTATCTTTAGATGAGTTTCTATTTTTATAAGATGGGTGAAGTCTATTTATAGATCGCTAATCTAAAAATAGAATGCATGTCGATTATTATTAGCCCTTAATAATAATCAGACAATAAATAGTAACTTATTCTCTTGGAGCACTTTATTTCAGTGAAAAGATGTGGCACATCAGTGGGATGAAGGAATTATGCAATTCCTAGGGTGGTTGGTGACTCATGCATGGAGGACTTTGTGATAACTGATTGTGGCAGAGTTGTAACAAAGTTGGAAGAGTAGTTATGTGAGTTGTTGTTTAGTTTAACTCAATTTAGTGAGTTAAACTTAGTTGTGCTAGTTGTAACTGAACATACACTAGTGATGTATGATTGAATTAATTATTTAATTAATTCACAAGTACTATCTTACTTGCAACTGAAGAAATACAATAGTTAACTACTTGCATGTCAGATCTAGTGGAGACCTAGTGGTGACATAGGTGAAAGGGTGAGATGGACTATCAGTTGTGACTATAGTGATGAGTTCAATGCATCTACACACACATTGGAGATGCTTATGAGGATTGTGCAGTCAAGGCAAGGTAAGTTCAAATTCATTTAGGGTTCTTCCTTTGCAGGGATTGTGCAATGGAGGCATGCTGTCAGGAGGCAAGAAATTGGTGCATGGAGGTGCAAATTTCTGCAAGATAGTGTGAGACGATTGTATATTGTACTGAGAGCTTTATGAGCTGAGATTTGTATGAGATATATGAGATTTTTACACGTTCCAATGATATACATAATATATGATAGTTGGGGTTTTTATCTTTAAGCTTTCCCGGTAAAATATCTTGTCATGTGCAATTGATTTTGCTTCATATGTGTTTTGCAATTGGTGATTTAATTTTTGCAAAGAATTAAGTGGAAGGATTCTGTATTTATCATAAGATTAAATTGTTAGATCAGGAGAATCTAGTAATATACATGCATATTGTATAATTTCTACATGGTATCTAAGCAATGTTAATCACTTTTGACTGCAATAGTGAAGCAGTGCTGATTTTTTTGTTGGTGGAAACAATTCGAAATTGCTGCAAGAATTTCTTGGTGTGACAGTTGAGTATACATTGAAATGGCTTTCAATGGTTTGTGGTTGGAGTTTGCACTAGAGGGCAGCTTGAAACACATAGCCTAGAAAGGTAGTGCTTTAAGATAATGGCTTGAAGGAATTCATCGAGAAAGATGTTCCTAAGCCCACTTCGACGGATGCTGTAGTACTTGATGCATGGCAAAATAAAGTAGCAAGGGCGAGGAGGATTCTGTTGGAAGCTGTGAAAGACCATATTGTGTCAAGCCTTCATGGGAAAGCCACTCCATATGCTATGTGGAAGGATTTGACAGATATTTTCCAAAGCAACAATGACCGTCAGAAATTGGCGCTGAAGGATAAACTCAGAAAAATAAAGATGGAGAAGAATGACACTATTCTGGTATACTTGACAAAGTTTTTCCAATGCAAGGATGAGCTTGGGAGTGTAGGATTCAGTGTTATGGATGATGATTTGGTGAGCTTGCCTCTCCTTGGACTTCCAAAGAGTTGGCACAATTATGAAGACTCTGTCAATGGACAGGAAAAGCTATCGGATTGGGAGCGGCTTTGGTCGGATCTAGTCCAGGAGGAGATAAGGCGGAACACCAGGGATGGCTCTTCATCAAAGCATGATGATGAAGAGGATTGTGCTTTGGCTGCCAAGGAGAAGAAGAAGAATGGGAAGAAATTTCATTGTAGATCTAAGGTCAGAGAAGATGGTAAGGAGCACAACATGTCCAAAGTGAAGTGTTTTCACTGTCACGAGTTTGGACATATTGCAACAAATTGTCCACATAAGAAGAAGAACAAGATGGCTGCTAGAGTTGCAGCTAGTGAGGCTCTTGCCTTCCAATTTGAGCTTGAATTCTCATTGATCGCATGCATGGTGTCTATTGCGATGGGATCGGGGTGGTACTTTGATAGTGGTGCTTCCTTTCACATGACGGGAGAAAATAAATCGTTCAGTGACTTGGTGGAGAAAGCTCCAGATGCATGTTGAGTTGGGTGATGATGGACGATACAATGTGACCAACATTGGTACCATTACCTTTCAGAGGGCACCAGGTAAACTCTTTCATTTAAAATATGTTGTGAATGTTCCAGGTTTAAAGAAGAATTTAATCTCAGTCACAATGTTAGAGGATAGAGGCTATGTTGTTGTCTTTAGTGAAGGAAATTTTTTCCTACGTCACTAAGCAATAGGGCAAGCTAAGAAGGTTGGGATTTGAGTTAAGAATCTCTACAGACTTGAAGTATATGGGATTACTACGAAGCTTCCTACTGTTGGGAAGTGCGAGGAAGACATGCAATTGAAGCTTGAGAGGGAGTAGGATTTGCATGCAGGTAAGAGTGAACCTTGGGATGTGGAGCAGCCATAAGATGAGGATCATGGAGTGGGAGCAACCACTCATGGAGAGAAATTTTGTGCTAGATGGGAAAAGGGAGTGCATGCAGCTATACCACAAGGTAAGAGGTGGGGCGACATGCATTGGTAATCCCAATAAGATATTTCTGGGCAAGATTCATTAAGATGGTGTGGATCTCATGGATTGAACCTGGCTACGAGGCACCCACAGAGCAGCAATAGCATGATTAGTAGGATTGATATAGTCATATCAAAGTGACAGTGTCGGATACTGGAGCACGAATTAGAGTTGACAGCAAGTGCAGAGTGCATGGGTGCAGAGTTCAACAGTGCAGTGATTCCAGAAGACATGTGCATTTGGTTCTAGCAGAAGTCAGAAGACTTTGATGACAGATGCATTATACTGATTCAGTTGTTTGGAGGCTATTTAGTTTCAGAAGTGTTGCATGCAAGGTTGTAGGGCGAATGCATGGAGTTGCATGTCGCATGCAAAGACATTCATTTCTTGTTGAGAGGGATTTTTGAAGATTGCAACAAGAAACAGTGAAAGTGGCATCCGGAAACATCATTCCTTGATCCTAGTGAAAAATAATCACCTAAACTAGATGGGGCCCACACAGGCTATTTTTAGGTGTATGTCTATTTTTATAATGGTGAGCATATTCTAAAATTAGTAGGAGGCTGATTCTAGATGGTTGAGAAAATTCTATCTTTAGATGAGTTTCTATTTTTAGAAGATGGGTGAAGTCTATTTATAGATCGCTAATCTAAAAATATAATGCATTTCGATTATTATTAACCCTTAATAATAATCAGACAATAAATAGTAACTTGTTCTCTTGGAGCAATCTATTTCAGTGAACAGATGTGGCACATCAGTGGTCTGAAGGAATTACGAAATTCATAGGGTGGTTGGTGACTCATGCATGGAGGACTTCGCTATAACTGACTGTGGTAGAGTTGTAATAGAGTTGGAAGAGTAGTTATGTGAGTTGTTATTTAGTTTAACTCAGTTCAGTGAGTTAAACTCAGTTGTGCTAGTTGTAACTAAACATACACTAGTGATAGATGAGTGAATTAATTATTTAATTAATTCACAAGTAGTGTCTTACTTGCAACTAAAGAAATATAGTAGTTAACTACTTGCATGTCAGATCCAGTGGAGACCTAGTGGAGAGATAGGTGAAAGGGTGAGATGGACTATCAGTTGTGACTATAGTGATGCATTCAATGCATTTACATACACATTGGAGATTCTTATGAGGATTTCACAGTCAAGGCAAGGTAAGGTCGAATTCATTCAGGGTTCTTCTTCAGCAGGGATTGCGCAATGGAGGCAGACTGTCAGGAGGAAATAAATTGGTGCATGGAGGTGAAAATTTCTGCAAGATAGTGTGAGACGATTGTATATTGTACTGAGAGCTCTATGAGCTCAGATTTGTATGAGATATATGAGATTGTTACATATTCCATTGATACACATAATATATGATAGTTGGGGTTTTTAGCTTTAAGCTTTCCCGGTAAAACATCTTGTTATGTGCGATTGAATTTATTCGTATGTGTTTTGCAATTGGAGATTGAATTTCCGCAAAGAATTAAGTGGAAGGATTTTGTATTTAACATAATATTAAATTATTAGATCAGGAGAATCTGGTAATATACATGCATATTGTATAATTTCTATAGTATGTATTATGAATATTTTTAAAAGAGGTCGAAGTTTATTTCTTAGAAGGGGATATTTTTTAATTTAATTTTATATATATATAATATTAAATTATTATTTGTAATTTTTATTTCATAAAAACTAAACATTTTTTATAATTGTTGAAAAGTTATTTTTGAAATTGATAGGAACAATTAGTTTGGGCGGAGAGGATAAAGGTCTAAGAATTATATTTTGAAGGGGTTTGGAAATATATTTTTTTTAACTGATCTATTTTTCCCTTTTGTTGGAATAGTGTATGATGAAGCTAGGTTAGCTAAGTTAATAACTTTGAATTCACTTGTTGATACTCAACTTTTTTACTTAAAAAACCTTAATGAAGTGATCCACGTTTAGCGAATTCACTCACATTTTCTTATTTTTCTCATCATTCTTTCCATAGTGTTTAAGTTCAAATTATTAGTTGCATGTGCTAAAATCCTGTCTTATTTTAGTTTCTTCTACATCATTTATTTATCTTGAAGTATCTGCAACCCTTATTGACTCATGGCCATTCTAGTTCTGAAGGATAAGCTTTGGAATTAGAGAAATAATTATACCTCTCATAATATCTCTTCCTTTGGCCAATTCTTCTATTTTTTTTATCAAATCAATAGATGTGTTTGTGTAATAGCCTCGGGTTATATTTCCATGTAAAAAGAAAGAATCAAACAAAGTCATGGGACACATATTTAGAGATGAATGGAGGGGAAAAAATCATAATGGGTGTTACTTGTGGTTTATTAATGGCTATGGAAATTGGAAAAGGCATTGACAAAGGAAAAATGGGAATAATTGGAATTTAATTAGAGAAATAAAGGAAAGTAGGAGAAAATTAAGGTGGAGAGACACAAATATGCATGCAAGGGAAATTAGAAGAAAATGAAGAAAAAAAGGAAAAAGGAATGGAAGAGACTAGACATCAATAAAAAAAATGCACCTGAGAAATAGTTGTCAACTTTTTCTTAGTTGCTTATCAAGTTCAAAAAGGGAGAGAGCAGGAAGCACTTGGATAAGCAAGCAAAGGAAAGTCAGGGACTGTAAGGAGAAATTTGGATCAACAACTAGAATATGAATATTTTGTAGGTAACATGTTGCATGTGCAATTTCCTTGTTGGGATGTGAATGTGTGGTACATGCATTTGATTATTTGGTTCATTTGTTGTCATTGGCATGGGTTTTTCCTGGATTGAAATTTATTTTAGCCTTGCCTTGCCATTTCCTGGATAGACATGGTTTGATAGGATTCATTCATGGTTGAAATTTGGATTTCTAGTAGATTTTGGATCTAGTTGATGTGGTATCAGGAAAATTCCAAGGGTTGGGGGTGGAGATGGTTTTCTACGAGAAACCCTCGACAGGTAAGTGGAGACACATAAATTCCTCTAGGTATGGTGAAGGAATTTTGAGGCACCAAGCTTGTTTTTGTTTTGTGATCTCAAGACCAGTTTAGGTGAGATCATAGTAGCTTGAGGGTGGAGGTGGTTTAACCTTATGATTCCCTCTTTGGTTATGTCTTGGTTTATCCATGAGATCCCACATTCACGCTTGGAACATGGCACAGGGGTGATTGGATGAAAAATTAATTTGGTTGAGCCCAATCTATGGTTGGGTAGTACATGGAAGTACTTGACTTGGTTGTCTTTTTCATATGTCAATATAAGTTATTTTCCTATTTTGAAGAATGAGGACATGTACTAGTCATTATGATGATCTTATGGTTGATTTTTCATGGCTTCTATTATAGGTTATATGTTGGTTATATTTATGGTTATATGTTTTGTTCTTACTATGGATCTTGTTCAATGTGATTTTATAAGTAAATGAATGGTTGATGAATGCATGGGCTATCAATTGTTGTTGTAGTTACTTCAAAGGGAATTAGACCTTCTTAATGATTCTTTGATGAAGTTAAAAAGTTTATGAGTAGATATGCATTCATGAAATGTAGCTTCTATTTTTATCATATGTTTTATGAAATTTTTATCATGTATTAGGCATTTTGTGGGAAATATCTAGTCCTAGAATTAATTGTTTAGACTTATCATCATCTTAAACCTAATTCTGGAAAGCTTTGGGTTTGAGTCAGGCAGAGATCCTTAGAGGCATGTCCATTAGTGGAATTTTGAGGTCTAAAATGGGCCTCCTAAGAAAAATGTACAAGAAAAATAAAATTTATAAGAACTAATAGGATTCAAGATGATTATGTCAACCATGGGGGATGATTCACCATTTTTGGAGTAAAAAAGTAAAAATATTAAAAAAAATAAAATAATAAAACTAATTTTTCAACTCATATTTTCAACTTATCTCCCTATGTTTTTACTCAAATTTCGAGCAGGAGTACTCATTGGATGCAAAATTCAATTCCTCATCCAAGGAGTACCCATGTTGCATACTTTCGATGGACCTTGCTACATGAAAAATGAGAATACATGAAAAAACGTGATTGCAATCATGTTTTTCATGTATTTCTCATTTTTGTGTAGTAGGGTCCATCGAAAGTATGCAACATGGGTACTCCTTGGATGAGGAATCAAAATTTTCACATAATGAGTGTTTCCGCTCAAAATTTTAGTAAACCCATAGGGAGATAAGTTGAAAATATGAGTTGAAAAAATATTTTTTTCTTTTTTCCCTCTAAAATTTGATGATATAATCTAATATTATTTTATTATTTCCACTAATATTTTACAATTTCCTTAGGAGGACCATTTTAGACCTCAAAATTCCCCTAATGGTCAAATCATCTCAGATCCTACTCAACCTTCTTCTAGAGCTTGACAAGCCTCTGTAGGACCTCTGGAAGTCACTGACACCTCTTCAACAATTCACCAAGTCACTGACATATTAACAACATCATCACAAGTCAAACTACATTGACTAGGATGCTAACCAACAACCAAAATAAACATTTGGGACATAAAAATTCTCCACAACATATTTGCCGTCAGTATGCAACTCCAGTACTTGTTACACATCCTCCAACACCATTACATCCATTTCAATCATTCATTGGCACTTTTAGATCCCCTCCAAGCCCAATGTATAACATCATCAACATGAGAGACCTAATCTGGGACAGGATACCTAATCAACAAGGCCCCTCAAATCTAACTCCTATAGAAGCTACCTACACCTGTATGCAACCACATGATCAATAATATCATCACATCTCCAAGCTATTCTAAAGTAGTAGGAAATCCAAGTACCATATACACATCATCCATAGACAAGCCACATGCAACCACACATACACATGCATAACCAACTCACTTTCAACCCAAGAAACTAGGTTGACATCAATGACAATCAACAACACATATGCAACACTGCAACATACACCAATGCCAACATTACTTTAGTTGACATAATATTTCCAAGAATAACATTTCCATGATTGACCTCTTTTAGAGAGAAAAATATTATTTTATCTCTTGTAATATGAGGAAAATCCACAATCTATATACCACTAATCATTTGTATCTTGAGCATATATGAATAAGTCACATTTATCTTGTTGTTCTTGCTTTCCTTTCCATGTATTTTTATTTACATTTATATTAATAGAATTTACTTATGATTTAATTTTCTTGATACGAGAGAGTTATTTTTGTTTGGTTTTGTTTAAACTCTCTAAACACTTACTTCTACAATATTTTAGCTTATGCCAAAAATTGTTACATATATAGCATTCAACAATATCTAAGAAGGGTGCAAAATAATTATGATTTCTAATGGCATAAATTCTTATCTTGACTTCTAGAGTTTATACTCATAATTTAATTCCTTGAGATCTTATATGCTCTCTTGCTACTATTTTTCATCATATTCTGATTTCTTGCATAATATCTAGAATATACTAACTTATGTCCAAAAATATTGCAAAAAATATATCCATAGAAAAAGCTTTGATACCTAGGAGTGCTTCGTATTCATGAAGGGATGCTTATGATTATTTGATGGATTTTTCTTTGAGAGAGATAAGTTTTTTTTTATTTATCACTCGATATTTGTGGTTGTTCAAATTGATATTATAACCTTTCCTTTGTTGCTGCTAAGTTGTATTGTTTTCTTTTTTTCTTATTTGTTTATGTTGAGTTTTTATCATTTCCTTTGGTTTTATTGTTGTTATGTCCTTTTACTACTTCAACATAACTGGCTGGTTCTTTGTCTTCATTTTTCTTGGCATTTTATTCTCCTTCATAGCAAAGACCATTCTTGATGAGAGGATATATTTGATTATTGAGAACAAAGTATAGGATTTGGATAATATTATCAAACTTCAGATATTGATTTAACTAATCATTAACATTTTCTAGATCATTTCTCAGTGAAACAATCTTATCTTTTAATTTCTGACAATGACCTTCGCATTCATTTATTTGGTTAGTTACCACTTCAAAATACAAGGAAAAGACCCTCTAGCAGAGGTTATAAAGGATGCTTTTAGTATAATATAATTGGCCACAATTGTCAAAAAAAAAATTCTACAACATCCGTTTTTGGTAACGGAGGTTTTGACGGAACTTCTATCAGAACTTCAACAGAACTAAAAAAAAATTGGTCTTCCAGAGGATTTGAGGGATGTTTTTCTTATTGGTGCATGATTCATGTGTGAACGCACTAGTTCATTTTAACCGTACGCACCAGTGCTGTAAACATACCAAGCACTAGGATGGAAAACAAATTTATGAAGCCTCGGTGCGTGTAACCAACAAATACGCACCGAGCCAATAGAAGGTGCATGCACCGACATATTTGGCTTATAGTTGTAAAGCATCAAGGAATTTAATGCAAATAGTACCGGTGTGTTACAAATATGAATGCCTCAATTCATGCACCTTCTATCCGCCCGGTATGTATGGGTTGTGTACACGCCCCGGGCTATTAAGGTGTAAAAATGCACTAGCGCATTAAAGGCAAACCATACCGGTGCATGCAATGCTTATCCGCCCAAGTCGTAGTCATCGATAAAGTACACAGGGTGTTCTAATTGGTATTGGTATTTGGTGCAGTGCTCATAGGTTGTGGCAAAGCACCGATGCATAGTATCATACACACGCATTGGTGTTCATTTTCTATTTTTTAGAAACATCGACCTGTGATAGTGCAATTATTGTGATTTTTTAAAATTCATTATTCATCAAAATTCGACACATGTCTTATAACAGTATTAATATCAATTAAATTTTTATTAGTGCATTTGAATGTGATGTTTGGATGAATTTTTTATATCATCAAATTTCACATCTCTTCATTATAATATTTAATCATCCATATATTTAATCAGTGGTCTAACATTTCACAGTGACAATGGAGAATGCAATAGAATAAATTAAAATGTATTTTATTATTATTATTATTAATAATATAATATATATATATATATATATATATATATATATATATATATATATATTTATATTTATATATATTTATACATATGAATAAGACACTCTTTGTCATACAAAATGGGACAATTATTCATATCCCTTTGTCTTTCAATTGGGACACTATGTCTATTACATTAAACAAAATGTCTAATTTCACAGACAAATATTTCAAAAAATACAATACCTTGCTTTGATATCCAAACATATTGATCATCATTCTTCGCTATAACTGTTGTCACTGCTAGAGCTACTTCCATGACTTGGGTTATTTGGAGGAATGTTTTTTTCACTGTGTTGATTTTTTTCTTCTTCTTCAAGTTCCATCTGCAAATATAAAAATAAAGTGTAACGACTGTATCTACATTGGTGAGAATAATGAAAATTGCAATATTAAATAATATACATCAATGTAAACTGAAAAGAAATGTACCATAGAAAGAATTGAATCGTGAAATATACACATTCTTTAAAAACCAAATTCCATGCCTTCTTTCAACAATTGTTTTGTTGGTGCAGTTCCATACTTTGTTTCCTTCAAGTTTTATACCCGATAACAAATCATAGATTTAATCTAAAATATTTTTTGTTCTATTAATTATAGACGGAGCTAAGTAAAACAAGATAGATACTTACAAATTCCAAAATTAATTTCTGATATGCCAACATATACTGACACCCCATATTTAACCCAATGTCAATCAATTCTTCTGATGGTTCTTCATTGTATGTTAGCACCTATTTGAAGGCATTGAATGATGATTGATGTAAAACAACTTAAAATATACAAAAATTAAATCTAGTTAAGTTGTTATAAGAAAGTAACAATTACTCACAAACTTAGATATCAACCCTTTTCTTCCTTGTCATCTTGTTTTAGGTGTTGAATGGGTTCCATTTTCTTTTCCTTTTTTTATGCAAGAAAATACTTGAAAATTAATATTTAATGCTAAATTATTTATTTATTGTACCTAATCGAAAAAATCAATGATTAAATATTACATTTGAAGCACATTGTTTTTGAGATGGCTCCTCGTGTGATGCAATAACGTCCATTTCTTTGACCATATCCTTGTACACCTTTTTGGACATTCATACTGGCATATTTCTGATGTCAACTCGTTTATCCTTTGAGATTTTCAGAATCTTCCTAAAAAGGTGTTACACAGTATTTTGTCACCGTCCCTACCATTCCCCGTCCCGCACAATGGAGGACCCATTTTGTGACCTGTGAACATTGTCATGCCTTGAAAACATCATCAATGCATTCCTCTAAGCATGAGCTTCATTTTCCCTTAAGACATCTCCTTGCAAAAATCATGAAAAACATCCCTTTTTGCATTGGCGCGGGTAGACAGTTCAGCACTCGCGCCAATGGGGAAAATCCTGCAAAGAGGCCGCGCCAACTGGCGCTCTGTCCCAGAGCAGTAGTCGCGCCAGCCAATTTAAGGAGTGTTTTTTAAATAAAGATGGCGGAAGTTGAGTTTCAACAAACTCAGAAACCATTGCCTATCTTGAGTTGAGAGGTTTGGCTGCGGGAGTTCTATGGAAGGGAAGTGGTTTTGCCACCTCCCATGGAACCTTCCTTGTTGATAGGGCCAATCCCACAATAATAGGGATCCCAACTCCCTCCTTCCCCATCTATAAAAGCCTTCTCAATCCCATGGCAAGCTAGTCTTGAAGTGCCTAAGCTTTGAATCTCCATATTCCCAAGAGCCTTTGTGCCGTAAAGAGCCCTCTTTTCCCTTAAGGCCGACTCAAGTAAGGAGACTATCGTCGAGAGACTCAGGAGAGGTTTGCCCTTTCCCTGGCGAGCTTTGCGAGACGTGAACGACTGGAGACCCATCCGAAGGAGACCACGACGTCAGAACATTGGTTGTAATCTTTCTTCGATTGTTATTTAATGAATGATTACGATTATGGTTCCACTCTGTTTTCCATCATGTTAATATGAGTAATATCCTTTCTGACTGATATTTAGTTACGTATGCCGGATTTTATGCTTGTATCTGTTTGTTTCTTGCATGTGCAGGTGTTCATCCGCGGAGATCGTGGAAGGATTGTGATCTGCCGAGGCTGAGGAACGGGGACGCTTCTTCTTCAGATCATAGCATTGGAATCCAGGTAGGCTTCTATCTCTAGTATTTTCATTCGTAACTAGGAACTTGCGTCGTAACATTGTTTGATTGTTGCTAGACCCCTGCTGGGCTAGTAGGGATCGCCTCTGTCCGCAGAGGGGATTTACCTCCTCAACAATTTGGCGACTCCACTGGAGAGCGTCCAGATTTCACTATCTCGTTTGTGTTGTCTCGCTTTGATTATTTTATGTTTTTCCTTGCTTGATCAGCCTTCTGGGTTGGGTTCTTTTTGCTGTTTTTGCTTCTTGGTTTGCTTAGTTTGCATTGATCTGCTTCTGGAGTAGTTTTTTTAATTTTGGCTGAGAAAATCGACTGGCGCGGTTTTTAACCCAACAGTCGCGCCAATTGGCGCATGTTGCTTTTGTTTAGCCCGCGCCAATTGCTTTCTGGCGCCAGTTTCATCCTTACAGTCGCGCCACTCCTGTAAGGTTTTTGAGTTTCCTCATTTTTGAGCTCTCTGGGTTTGGTCAGTGTTTTTCTTCTTGATTTTCTGACTGCCTGAGTGTGTTGGAGTCCTGTTTGGCTGGAATTCACCTCTGTCCTTTGGTTGTTTGCTTTTATCTATCGATTTCACGTTTTAAGCCCTAGGGCATCTAGTGGCTTAGTGTATCGAGCCCTCCTTGGGAGTTTTGGTGTCTTGATTGTCCTGTCAACTGTCTGGTTGATTCTCCACATCCTCTTAGTAGTTGTTGATTGTTTTGTTGCGATTTTTGGGTGATTGTTCATTCCTTCATTCGAAATTCGTTTGGTCTTGCTTTGGACCTAGATCACACGGTCCATTGGAAGCTTTCGAGTCTTTTCTTTGTTTTGAGAGACTTTGGTCGATTTGGGAACTGATTGCTTGTGTCGTTGAGTGAAAATTGTTTGTTTCGCTCTCTCGAATATCGTTTCTCAAGTTGTTCCGTTTGTTTTCAGTGCATATTAGCTATTAGACATTGAAAATAAAAAAAAAAATCTCTTTTGCTTTTGTTAATTAGTGAAAATTGTAATCTTTTCAGTTTTGCTAGTGATTAGTGATTGGAATGAAAAGTTTTCAATTTCATTAGTTGCATTAGAGGTCTCATTGTTTGTCTTCCGTTCATTTAGTTTGTGTAAAAGCTCTCAACTCTTATCTAATTAGTTTTCATCGAACGAAATGTTGGACTATGGCATGTAGCTTTGCATTTAGGAGTCTTTTAAGACACTACATACGATAGGGCCTGAAAATTGAAACTTAATTGAAGATCAACTATAAAATTTATTCAATTAACCTAAGGCAGCATTGGAACTTAACGAAACATATTTAGAAGGTCTAGGCTAGAGACGTGTTCCGGCGTCGTTAAACCTAGCAGCTGTCATTCGCCTGTTGGCTTTAGACAGCGCTAGTACGGACTTGTGCTCCCCGTACCGTCGCGTATATAAAGGGAGACCCCTCTAGGTTTTCAACCCTTTATCCACAGGAAGCCGAGTCTGCCGCCCTATACCCGTGATACACCGAACACAGCATTCGGGGAGACTACCTGCACGTACGGAAAGTCCTTGGTCGATTTCTGTTTCATTATTAAAACAAAGGTGTATATTGAAGTTCACGGATATTTGGTACACCCTTTGTGCCTAGTATTTCCTGAGCAGTCATTTGGTCTTTTCTGACTCCCTAAACTTGAAAAGACCGTCAAGCGCTTGTCCTTTCACGCTTGCGTCAAATCTGAAAGAGATAGAGTCACCTTTTTATCGTTTCTCGACTCTTAAAATATGAAACGATAGAATTTCTTACTTTCCAATGTGGTAAAATTAATCGCCCACGATTACACACCTGTTTAGACATTGCTTGTTGACCGTTTGATCGTGTGTCTTAACTCGTTTTCAGCCCGTGTGTGCTTTTGAGTTTTGATGGCAACTTTTTCAGAGTTCACCAACCAAGGAATCCCCTCAGAAGGGAATCCTGGTCATTTTCCTCCTTTTGGGAATGTTGGTGCTCCTTACATGGCGACGTTGTCCCTTCCTGGGTTAACGGTTGGGTTGCCTGTTTGGTTGTTCTCAACCTCTGTTGTCCCGAATAACTCCGTTACTGGTCAATCAGTTCCTCCACCCGAACAACATCATGTTGATTCAAAGGTGGACCTCTCCCCTTCTTCGCCTGTTTTTGCGTCCTCATCTTCTACTTCGCCTGGTGAAAGTCTGGATTCAAGTAACCAGGTGGCTAAGAAGAAGAAGAAGAAGACAAAGAAGAAGAAGTCTGATAAGCGAGAGGCTAAAAGTGCAGCCACTGTTTCTGAAATATCTCCTCTTGATAAACCTTCCAACCCTCCACGGCAAGTCAAGTTCCCTTGCATGTTGTGCACGGGAGACCATCTTCTTCGAGACTGCCCTGGCATCCCCAAGGTGCTCGAAGCATGGTCCAACAGCCGTCCACCGTTGCCTTTGACTTCTGGGAGCCAGGTTGGGGGCACGTCTTCAACTGGTATTGATAAGGCCTCTAAGAAGCAGGGTAAGATCACCAATCCCTGTAAGTTGTGTGAAGGGCACCATGCCATTCACCTTTGTCCTTATATGGATGAAGCCAAACGAGTTTTGGACAACCCAACCGGTTCTACACCACGCCTTCCACCTGGTTATAATCGGCTTTCTTTGAGTCCTCCACCATCTGATCCTATGATTGGTCAAGAGTCATCTTTGGTCCTTCCCGCTCCCTCAGAAATTTGAATTCACGAATCCGTCCCTGACCAACCATTGGTCGTAGGATCGGTTGAACTGGCCCCGTCCGCAGTGCACCAGGTCTTTTCTGTCGAGAGTGGACCTCACACCCCCCATGTCCTTCTGATTTCTTCAGATTCTTCAGACTTGGAGAAAGATTCTCCTGTCCCTGTGCTTCAAGAAGCTGCTCCTCCACCTCCCACGATGGAGGCTCCGGAGGATATCCCTCCCGCCTTCGAGATGGAGGTTATGGAGGATGCTGCTTCTTCCGTAACATCAGGGGAAGACCTTCGCATCTCGATGTAGCCCCTCCTAGTAGTTTGGTCGCTTCCTGATTGGAATCCCATTTGCAGATTTCGCCTTCCGGCCTTATGTGCCTTTCGAGATCACAAGACAAAGCCTTTGTCCGGTTGTACCAAACACTACCATGTACGAAGGTGCTCTCGTTAGTATTCTGCCCTCAACTACCCGGCAAGCTTTCTGCCCGCTGCTGCCGCTGGTGCCCGTTACGCAGACCACATATTCAATAGATGAACGAGTCAACCGTTGGGGATCCTTCCAAGGTCATCTGCTACTTGGGAGGTAAAACCGTCCATATGGATGTTTAGGTTGTTCTGGTGCCCCTTGAAAATGATCGCTTGGGTTGGATTACACCTATGCCATGGGAGCGCTTGTCTCCTCCCTCTTTCGCGTGATGTGCTTTCCACATGAAGGATGGATCGTGACCATTGATCAGCTTTTGTTCTTTGGTCCTAACGTGGCAACTGGTCCGCCATCACCCCCTCCTGGTTTTTATCCACCCGTTGTATCTGCCCCACCGCAGGTCAACTATGTGGCTACCTACCCTGTGCCTATGCTCAGTGATGATGCCGTTGTGCAGCATGTGCTGGGGGAATTGGGTCCTGACTTCCAAGATGTTTTCCTTCCATTGGGAGTAGAACTCTTGGAAGCACCGCCTTCTTGTTCATTTTGATGTAAGTCGGTTAGAGCACGGTTTCCTCCCTGGGTCAAGCTCTTTAAAAAAATGAAACCAGGATCTCGGAGCATAGTTCTTTCACTTGTGTCGAGCTCCTGAAAACATGAAACAAGATGTTTGAGGATAGTTCTTTTAAGTGTGTCAACCTCGTTAAAATAATGAAACACGAGCATGTTCAATTCGACTTTTTGTTTTGAACCTTCACTCCATTTTCAATGGACTGAAGCTTGGGGGGCATGCACCTCGAATTGAGACACCATGCTGGGGGGCATGCCCGTCTTCTTCATTTCAAGCATAGTTTGCATATGTGTGTGTTCATGTGTGCTTTTAAGCTTGCGTAAAAATGAAATATGTGATTAGATACATTGTGTGAATACATTTCGCATTGGGTCGTTTGTTATGTAACTGATACATTAGATTACATTTGTATTAGACATTCGCATGACATATAAAAACATTATCACATGTAAAGGAAGATCCATCCAGAAATAGTCATATGTATATATATATATATATGTGTGTGTCGAAATGTTTGCACAGTGTGCATCACGAAACTCAAAAATTATACATAATCGTCTTAGTACATCCGGAGACGGTATGTCTCTCAAAAAATAGGTGTGGTATAAATCCTAAGAGCTAATCCGCATGGTGCTCATGATAGCATGTGACTGCACGCACTAAGCGTCTTAGGATTCGGTGGATCCGACTCAGAACTCCCACCGTGTGGCGCTGGTATGCCATCGGTACGTCTGCCAGCCGAGCATAGTATGGGATCCCGTGGGCAATGCCCTCGAGATTCTGGATCAACTCCTCTCCTCCGGTACCCTCCCCCTGAGGATCAGGGGCGAGTTGTGTCCTCCGTGAGATTGGAGACATCCCAGCTGGTCTCTCAGGTCCCACATCTGCATGCATATTTAAAATGTATTAAGACGAATGTGTATTAACAACAAAAAAAACATAAAACATAAAATCAAAACATGAGGTCTTACCCAACTCCTCGTCCCAGTCGTCTCCTTCTGGCAGTGGGAGATCTGGGTCCCCGGTAAAGTCATTTCCTGCATAGGGCCAGTCTTCCACGACAATCAGCTGGCGCCGTAACCACCTAAATAACTCTGGCCTCCAGGACATCTGTTGGCCACCTCCAGCTCTGGGCATTAATGCTGCCCAGCGAGCCATTCTTGGCTCTCGTGGTACCGGATCTGCTACTGAGGCCCCTTGGCCCTGGAAGATTGGTAAACGTTCTAGAATGAACGATACCAAGATGGAACCATAACCGAACTGCTTCAGTTTTCCTTGTTTGCATTTTGTGAGCTACCTTTTCATATTGATTGTCACTGTTGTTGCCCAATCAAACAGTAGGGGACCCATGCATTCTGAGGCCAACAGGAGTTGGGCCTTTGTGGCCTCGTGCGGTGCCTACGACCCTGCAGTCCGCGTGATGGTGTGTAGGAAGACTCTCAATGCTAGATCAGGGATAGTGTTGATATCCACCTTCTTGCTTCCTGATCCCATTTGTGCCCCTCGGCACACTCGCACCATCACTTCTTCCATCTTTTCCCCAGATGGTCTGCTTCTAGTCAATACAGGGATTGGACCTCTACGGGACAATCCGGTGATGAAATAAACATCAGAAACCTCCAGTTCTAATACCTGATCTCGTAGCCTGAACACCTGTTCGTGTTCATCCCAGATACTGATCAAATACTGGAGAAGCTCGGGCTGAGCTCGTAGACAGGGTGTGAGGAAGAACTTTTTCAACCCACAGTTTCTAAGGGAATTCATGCAAGCTTGACTTTGCATGGCTTGTTCATCCTCTTCTCCGTGCTCTCGTTCTTTCCATTCGATCGCCATTATGACTGATTACCTGCATTCATATGGCCATAAGCCCTTAGTTAGATCTATGATGAGCTTCAAATTCCATGCAATTTGGTCTAAATGTCGAAATTTTAGGCGGATTTTAGGTTCGGCCGCTGGCGCGGCTGTTTTGCGAACAGTCGCGCCACGTGGCGCGAACCCTTTGTAGGAAAGAGCTCATTGGCGTAGGTCCGTGCCCGATACCCGCGCCAATGGGCGCAGCCCTAAAATTTTAAAAGTGGCCACACAGGACTGATTTTCAAGGGAAAATTATCAAAAAATGAATGAAAATGAAGAGCAAGGGAACACCTCTTACCTGTGACAGACGAGAAGCTGAATGGTCAACTAGATTTGTCGCAATCACCGTCAGAAGTTTCTGCTCCAAATGGACCACTGTTGCTTTTTACCAAGGTAAATAGTAAAAGTAATTTTATTTTTACCAATTTGACATATTTATAACTTTTTCGACGTTAAATGAGTTTTAAAAGTTATTTTTATCAAATATTTGCATATGTTATGTCGAAAATGGATTTTTACGCTTGCTTGGTATGTGCAGCAGTAGGTTTTTGCGACTTAAATGATGGAAACGAGTTGTATTTTATACTTTTTCGGACTCGGTAAATACACGAAAAAGTCACTCTGGAGTCATCTTTCAGCTCTTTTCTGACTCTCTAAATATGAAAAGATCGCCGAGGCCCTTGTCGTTTCGATATCGTTAAAATGGACACGAATCGACATTCACCCAGTATAAGTTTAACCCTTTTTCGGGCTGGGCTGGATCGATTACGAAAAAGGAATACCCTAGCCTATCGCGACTAGGAGGTTTTCCCGGATATTATTTTCTACCTTTTCGGATCCGGGAAACTATTTACGAAAAGGGACCTGTGGAGTTTTCTTTTCCGCTGTCTTTTCAAACTCTCTAAACATGAAAAGACGCTGAGTTCTTCCTTTGTCAGACTCGTTAAACCCTGATGACATTGGATTTCGTCGAAATGACGTTCTCCGAGTTTCTCCTTCCTAGGACTCGTTAAATGCACTAGGATGGATTCGCCCGAAGGGCGGACTTATATCACAAGCATATGCTATCCCCTTCAAGCTTGTTATCAGAAATAATTGGGGTACTCGCCAGAAATGGTGGGGGAAAAATGGAACCATCATCGTTGTCGTCGGCAGTATGTCGCTCTTGAACATGGCACTTGTCTGCATTCGTGTCGGGTTGGGGACATCTCATCTCGTTTCTTCACTTTGCCTCCATGGGTTTGGATAATCCCTTTTGACCTCTCCTCTGCTCATTGCCTTGTCACCATGACCTCTGATCTGTTGATGTCAAATACTGCCAAGTCCACTGTCGTGTCGTTTATATGTTCAAGAGAAGTTGGCCTCTGCTAATATCAACCTTCCTCTGATTCTCATACGATCCCGATTCACAACAAAACACCATGTTCCTCTGTCTCATGTCGATGATGTGGGAATCATTATGGCCCACCTTCGATCAAGGTCACTTCCTGTCGACATCAGCTCATTATCCGGGAAGCTGATCTAGAGACTCCTTTATGGTACCTTGGAGCCTGCATGCCTCAATGGTAGGTTCGTCGCATTCGACGTGAGGTTTTCATCATTGGCCTCCGATCGAGTGATTTTGCGGGTGTTCGACGCCAACTCATTGATTCACACGCCGTAGATTGTACCTGTAGTACCTTGAGGACCATTGTCATTATTGGTGGTTTCTCTCGCGTCTGTTAACAGCTTTCATCATTGGCTGGTAATCAGACGATGTTCTTGCATGTTCGACTTCAGCTCACATATTCACATGCTTGGACTTGTACTTTGTTTGGGTCGAGATGGAGCGCAAGACCCTGGATTGTGTCTGTTGTAATCCAGGCTACGATTGTGGATTATTATCATTATGTACATGACTCACTGATTGGATGGCTGCGACCATACCTGAGTCTATTTGTTTGATCCTAGTTGGATGGCTGCGCCCATGCCCTGGATCCGGATTATAGCATACTCTGTTTCGGATGGCTGCGTCCATACCACATATACATCATGTACTTGAGATATCAGTTGTATCTTTCTGCGCAGGTTTTCCGACGGCGGGCTTTCAGTTGAACATGTTCTCGTAAAGCATTTCACCCCTCTCTCTCTCTCGGGCCTCATACTTTAGGGGGCATCTGTTACACAGTAATTTGTCACCGTCCCTACCATTCCCCGTCCCGCACAATGGAGGACCCATTTTGTGACCTGTGAACATTGTCATGCCTTGAAACCATCATCAAAGCATTCCTCTAAGCATGAGCTTTAATTGCCCTTAAGACATCTCCTTGCAAAAATCTTGAAAAACATCTCTTTTTGCATTGGCGCGGGCAGACAGTTCAGAACTCGCGCCAATTGGGGAAATCCTGCAAAGAGGCCGCGCCACCTGGCGCTCTGTCCCAGAGCATTGGTCGCGCCACCCAATTTAAGGAGTGTTTTTTAAATAAAGATGGCGGAAGTTGAGTTTCAACAAACTCAGAAACCATTGCCTATCTTGAGTTGGGAGGTTTGGCTGTGGGAGTTCTATGGAAGGGAAGTGGTTTGCCACCTCCCATGGAACCTTCCTTGTTGATAGGGCCAATCCCACAATAATAGGGATCCCAACTCCCTCCTTCCCCATCTATAAAAGCCCGCTCAATTCCATGGCAAGCTAGTCTTGAAGTGCCTAAGCTTTGAATCTCCAAATTCCCAAGAGCCTTTGTGCTGTAAGAGCCCTCTTTCTTCCCTTAAGGCCGACTCAAGTAAGGAGACTATTGTCGAGAGACTTAGGAGAGGTTTTCCCTTTCCCTGGCGAGCTTTGCGAGACGTGAACGACTGGAGACCCATCCGAAGGAGACCACGACGTCAGAACTTGGTTGTAATCTCTCTTCGTTTGTTATTTAATAGATGATTACGATTATGGTTCCACTCTGTTTTCCATTATGTTAATATGAGTAATATCCTTTCTGACTGATATTTAGTTACGTATGCCAGGTTTTATGCTTGTATCTGTTTGTTTCTTGCATGTGTAGGTGTTCATCCGCGGAGATCGTGGAGGGATTGTGATCTGCCGAGGCTGAGGAACAGGGACGCTTCTTCTTCAGATCATAGCATTGGATTCCAGGTAGGCTTCCATCTTTAGTCTTTTCATTCGTAACTAGGAACTTGCGTCGTAACATTGTTTGATTGTTGCTAGACCCCTGCTGGGCTAGTAGGGATCGCCTCTGTCCGCAGAGGGGATTTACCTCCTCAACAATTTGGCGACCATACTGGGGATCGTCCAGATTTCACTGTCTCATTTGTGTTGTCTCGCTTTGATTGTTTTATGTTTTTCCTTGCTTGATCAGCCTTCTGGGTTGGGTTCTTTTTGCTATTTTTGACTTCTTGGTTTGCTTAGTTTACATTGATTTGTCTCTGGAGTAGCTTTTTTTAAATTTTGGCTGAGAAACTCGACTGGCGCGGTTTTTAACCCGACAGTCACGCCAATTGGCGCACGTTGCTTTTGTTTAGCCCGCGCCAATTGCTTTCTGGCGCCAGTTTCATCCTTACAGTCGCGCCACTCCTGTAAGGTTTTTGAGTTTCCTCATTTTTGAGCTCTCTGGGTTTGGTCAATGTTTGTCTTCATGATTTTCCGACTGCCTGAGTGTGTTGGAGTCCTGTTTGACTGGGAATTCACCTCTGTCCTTTGGTTGTTCGCTTTTATCTATCGATTTCACGTTTTAAGCCCTAGGGCATCTAGTGGCTTAGTGTATCGAGCCCTCCTCAAGAGTTTTGGTGTTTTGATTGTCCTGTCGACTGTCTGATTGATTCTCCACATCCTCTAAGTAGTTGTTCATTGTTTTGTTGCGATTTTTGGGTGATTTTTCATTCCTTCACTCGAAATTCGTTTAGTCTTGCCTTGGACCTAGATCACACGGCCCATTGGAAGATTTTGAGTCTTTTCCTTGTTTTGAGAGACTTTGGTCGATTTGGGATCTGATTGCTTGTGTCGTTGAGTGAAAATTGTTTGTTTCGCTCTCTCGAATATCGTTTCTCAAGTTGTTCTGTTTGTTTTCAGTGCATATTAGCTATTAGACATTGAAAATCAAAAAAAAAAAAATCTCTTTTGCTTTTGTTAATTAGTGCAAATTGTAATCTTTTCAGTTTTGCTAGTGATTAGTGATTGGAATGAAAAGTTTTCAATTTCATTAGTTGCATTAGAGGTCTCATTGTTTGTCTTCCATTCATTTCATTTGTGTAAAAGCTCTCAACTCTTCTCTAATTAGTTTTCATCGAACGAAATGTTGGATTGTGGCATGTAGCTTTGCATTTAGGAGTCTTTTAAGACACTACATACGATAGGGCCTGAAAATTGAAACTTAATTGAAGATCAACTGTAAAATTTATTCAATTAACCTAAGGCAGCATTGGAACTTAACGAAACATATTTAGAAGGTCTAGGCTAGAGACGTGTTCCGGCGTCGTTAAACCTAGCAGCTGTCGCTCGCCTTTTGGCTTTAGACAGCGCTGGTACGGACTTGTGCTCCCCGTACCGTCGCGTATATAAAGGGAGACCCCTCTAGGTTTTCAACCCTTTATCCACAGGAAGCCGAGTCTGCCCTATACCCGTGATACACCGAACACAACATTCGGGGAGACTACCTGCACGTACGGAAAGTCCTTGGTCGATTTCTGTTTCATTATTAAAACCAAGGTGTATATTGCAGTTCACGGATATTTGGTACACCCTTTGTGCCTAGTATTTCCTGAGCAGTCATTTGGTCTTTTCTGACTCCCTAAACTTGAAAAGACCTTCAAGCGCTTGTCCTTTCACGCTTGCATCAAATCTGAAAGAGATAGAGTCACCTTTTTATCGTTTCTCGACTCTTAAAATATGAAACGGTAGAATTCCTTACTTTCCAATGTGGTAAAATTAATCGCCCACGATTACACACCCGTTTAGACATTGCTTGTTGACCATTTGATCGTGTGTCTTGACTCTTTTTCAGCCCGTGTGTGGTTTTAAGTTTTGATGGCAAATTTTTCAGAGTTTACCAACCAAGGAATCCCCTCATAAGGGAATCCTGGTCATTTTCCTCCTTTTGGAAATGTTGGTGCTCCTTACATGGCAATGTTGTCCCTTCCTGGGTTAACTGTCGGGTTGCCTGTTTGGTTGTTCTCAACCTCTGTAGTTCTGAATGTCTCCACTACTGTTCAATCAGTTTCTCCACCTGAACAACATCATGTTGATTCCAAGGTGGACCTCTCCCCTTCTTCGCCTGTTTCTGCGTCCTCCTCTTCTACTTCGCCTGGTGAAAGTCTGGATTCAAGTAACCAGGTGGCTAAGAAGAAGAAGACGACGACAAGGAAGAAGAAGTCTGATAAGCGAGAGGCTAAAAGTGCAGCCACTGTTTCTGAAATATCTCCTCTTGATAAACCTTCCAACCCTCCATGGCAAGTCAAGTTCCCTTGCATGTTGTGCACGGGAGACCATCTTCTTCGAGACTGCCCTGGCATCCCCAAGGTTCTCAAAGCATGGTCCAATGACCGTCCACCGTTGCCTTTGACTTCTGGGAGCCAGGTTGGGGGCACGTCTTCAACTGGTATTGATAAGGCCTCTAAGAAGTAGGGTAAGATCACCAATCCCTGTAAGTTGTGTGAAGGGCACCATGCCATTCACCTTTGTCCTTATATGGATGAAGCCAAACGAGTTTTGGACAACCCAACCGGTTCTACACCATGCCTTCCACCTGGTTATAATCGTCTTTCTTTGAGTCCTCCACCAGCTGATCCTATGATTGGTCAAGAGTCATCTTTGGTCCTTCCTGCTCCCTCAGAAATTCGAATTCACGAATCCGTCCCTGAACAACCATTGGTCGTAGGATCGGTTGAACTGGCCCCGTCCGCGGTGCACCAGGTCTTTTCTGTCGAGAGTGGACCTCACACCCCCCATGTCCTTATGATTTCTTCATATTCTTCAGACTTGGAGAAAGATTCTCCTGTCCCTGTGCTTCAAGAAGCTGCTCCTCCACCTCCCACGATGGAGGCTCCGGAGGATATCCCACTCGCCTTCGAGATGGAGGTTATGGAGGATGCTGCTTCTTCCGTAACATCAGGGGAAGACCTTCGTATCTAGATGGTAGCCCCTCCGAGTAGTTTGGTCGCTTCCTTTGATTAGAATCGATTTGCAGGATTTCGCCTTCCGTCTTATGTGCCTTTCGAGATCACAGTAGAGGCTCTTGGTCTGGTTGTACCCAGCACCATCATAGACGAAGGTGCCTCTGTTAGTATTCTGTCCTCAACTACCTGGCAAGCTTTCGGTTCGCCGCCGCTTGCGGCAGATTACCTCAATGCAATTGACCCATTCAATAGAAGGCAGTCAGCAGGTTGGGGATCCTTCCAAGGTTACCTGTTACTTTGGGAGGTAAAACCGTCCATATGGATGTGATGGTTGTTCCAGGCCCCTTGGATTTCAATCTGCTTTTGGGGTGCGATTACACCTATGCCATGGGAGTGCTTGTCTCCTCCCTCTTTCGCGTGATGTGCTTTCCACATGAAGGACGGATCGTGACCATTGATCAGCTTTTGTTCTTTGGTCCTAACGTGGCAACTGGTCCGCCATCACCCCCTCCTGGTTTTTATCCACCCGTTGTATCTGCCCCACCGCAGGTCAACTATGTGGCTACCTACCCTGTGCCTGTGCTCAGTGATGATGCTGTTGTGCATCATGTGTTGGGGGCATTGGGTCCTGACTTCTAGGATGTTTTCCTTCCATCAGGAGTAGAACTCTTGGAAGCACTGCCTTCTTGTTCATTTTGATGTAAGTCGGTTAGAGCACGGTTTCCTCCCTGGGTCAAGCTCTTTAAAAAAATGAAACCAAGATCTCGGAGCATAGTTCTTTCACTTGTGTCGAGCTCCTAAAAACATGAAACAAGATGTTTGAGGATAGTTCTTTTAAGTGTGTCAACCTCGTTAAAATAATGAAACACGAGCATGTTCAATTCGAATTTTTGTTTTGAACCTTCACTCCATTTTCAATGGACTGAAGCTTGGGGGGCATGCACCTCGAATTCAGACACCATGTTGGGGGGCATGCCCGTCTTCTTCATTTCAAGCATAGTTTGCATATGTGTGTGTTCATGTGTGCTTTTAAGCTTGCGTAAAAATGAAATATGTGATTAGATACATTGTGTAAATACACGAAAAAGTCACTCTGGAGTCATCTTTCAGCTCTTTTCTGACTCTCTAAACATGAAAAGATTGCCCAGGCCCTTGTCGTTTCGATCTCGTTAAAATGGACATGAATCGACATCCACCCAGTATAAGTTTAACCCTTTTTCGGGCTGGGATGGATTGATTACGAAAAAGGAATACCCTAGCCTATTGCGACTAGGAGGTTTCCCGGATATTGTTTTCTACCTTTTCGGATCTGGGAAACTATTTACGAAAAGGGACTTGTGGAGTTTTCTTTTCTGCTGTCTTTTCAAACTCTCTAAATATGAAGAATCAAGAGTTCTCCCTTTTACTTATTACAAGTTCAAAACTTTGATGACATGGATCTGGTGAAATAGACGTCTCCCGTTCCTCTTCACAAATTACCTTTCTGCACCTAGAGATGGATTGGCTGAAGAGGCGGACATATTACAAGCATATGCTATCTTGACTTCTGTTATTAAAAATGAGGCCAGATTTCATATAAGGAAATGGTGGGGGGAAAAATGGAACCATCGTCGTTGTCGTTGGGGTATGTAAGCTCTTGGACATGGCACTTGTGCATTAGGTAGCCGGGTTAGGGACATCTGCATCTCATTTCTTTACTTTGCCTCCCAGTGGTTGAGATGATCCCACTGACCTCTCCTTTGCTCATTGCCTCATTGCCCGTGACCTTGATAGTTGATGTCAAATACACCAAGTCCACTTGTTGTACCATTATATGTTCAAGAGAAGTTGGCCTCTGCAAATACCAACCTTCCTTTGTTTCTCATATGATCTTGATTCACAACAAAAACATCATGTTCCTCTGTCTCGTGTCGATGATGTGGGAATCATTATGGCCCACCTTCGATCAAGGTCACTTCCTGTCGACTTCAACTCATTATCCGGGAAGTTGGTCTAGAGACTCCTGATGGTACCTTGGAGCCTGCATGCCTCAATGGCAGGTTCGTCGCATTCGACGTGAGGTTTTCATCATTGGCCTCCGATCGAATGATTCTGCGGGTGTTCGACATCAGCTCATCTATTCACACGCCGTAGATTGTGCCTGTAGTACCTTGAGGACCATCGTCATTATTGGTGGTTTCTCTCGCGTCTGTTAACAGCTTTCATCATTGGCTGGTAATCAGACGATGTTCTTGCATGTTCGACTTCAGCTCACATATTCGCATGCTTGAACTTGTACTTTGTTGGGTCGAGATGGAGCGCAAGACCCTGGATTATGTCTATTGTAATACAGGCTGCGATTGTGGATTATTATCATTATGTACATGACTCACTTATTAGATGGTTGCGACCATACCTGAGTCTATTTGTTTGATCCTAGTTGGATGGCTGCGCCCATACCCTGGATCCGGATTATAGCATACTCTGTTTTGGATGGCTACGTCCATACCACATATACATCATGTACTTGAGATATCAGTTGTATCTTTCTGCGCAGGTTTTCCGACGGCGGGCCTTCAGTTGAACATGTTCTCGTAAAGAATTTCACCCCTCTCTCTCTCGAGCCTCATACTTTAGGGGGCATCTGTTACACAGTAATTTGTCACCGTCCCTACCATTCCCCGTCCCGCACAATGGAGGACCCATTTTGTGACCTGTGAACATTGTCATGCCTTGAAACCATCATCAAAGCATTCCTCTAAGCATGAGCTTTAATTTCCCTTAAGACATCTCCTTGCAAAAATCATGAAAAACATCTCCTTTTGCATTGGCGCGGGCAGATAGTTCAGCACTCGCGCCAATGGGGGAAATCCTGCAAAGAGGTCGCGCCAATTGGCGCTCTGTCACAGAGCAGTAGTCACGCCACCCAATTTAAGGACTTTTTTTAA
This sequence comes from Pinus albicaulis, assembly GCA_034641835.2. NCBI lineage: Eukaryota > Viridiplantae > Streptophyta > Pinopsida > Pinales > Pinaceae > Pinus > Pinus albicaulis. Next base: position 937,946,476 of record CM076573.1, read on the forward strand.
AATAAAGATGGCGGAAGTTGAGTTTCAACAAACTCAGAAACCATTTCCTATCTTGAGTTGGGAGGTTTGGCTGCGGGAGTTCTATGGAAGGGAAGTAGTTTTGCCACCTCCCATGGAACCTTCCTTATTGATAGGGCCAATCCCATAATAATAGGGATCCCAACTCCCTCCTTCCCCATCTATAAAATCCTGCTCAATCCCATGGCAAGCTAGTCTTGAAGTGCCTAAGCTTTGAATCTCCATATTCCCAAGAGCCTTTGTGCTGTAAAGAGCCCTCTTTTTCCCTTAAGGCCGACTCAAGTAAGGAGACTATTATCGAGAAACCTTGGAGAGGTTTGCCCCTTTCCTTGGCGAGCTTTGCGAGACGTGAACGACTGGAGACCCATCTGAAGGAGACCACAATGTCAGAACTTGGTTGTAATCTCTTTTCGTTTGTTATTTAATAGATGATTACGATTATTGTTCCACTCTGTTTTCCATTATGTTAATATGAGTAATATCCTTTCTGACTGATATTTAGTTACGTATGCCGGGTTTTATGCTTGTATCTGTTCGTTTCTTGCATGTGCAGGTGTTCATCCACGGAGATCGTGGAGGGATTGTGATCTGCCGAGGCTGAGAAACGGGGACGCTTCTTCTTCAGATCATAGCATTGGATTCCAAGTAGGCTTCCATCTTTAGTCTTTTCATTCGTAACTAGGAACTTGCGTCGTAACATTGTTTGATTGTTGCTAGACCCCTGCTAGGCTAGTAGGGATCGCCTCTGTCCGTAGAGGGGATTTACCTCCTCTCTTCTTCGCATTCGACGCGAGTTTTTCATCATTGGCCTCCGATCAAGTGATTCTGCGGGTGTTCGACGTCAACTCATTTATTCGCACGCCGTAGACTGTACCTGTAGTACCTTGAGGACCATTGTCATTATTGGTGGTTTCTCTCGCGTCTGTTAACAGCTTTCATCATTGGCTGGTAATCAGACGATGTTCTTGCATGTTCGACTTCAGCTTACATATTCGCATGCTTGAACTTGTACTTTGTTGGGTCGAGATGGAGCGCAAGACCCTGGATTGTGTCTGTTGTAATCTAGGCTGCGATTGTCGATTATTATCATTATGTATATGACTCGCTGATTGGATGGTTGCGACCATGCCTGAGTCTATTTATTTGATCCTTGCTGGATGGATGCGCCCATACCCTGGATCCAGATTATAGTGTACTCTGTTTCGGATGGCTGCGCCCATACCGCATATACATCATGTACTTGAGATATCAGTTGTATTTTTCTGCGCAGGTTTTTCGACGGCGGGGCTTCAGTTGAATATGTTCTCGTAAATCATTTCACCCCTCTCTCTCTCGGGCCTCATACTTTAGGGGGCATCTGTTACACAGTAATTTGTCACCGTCCCTGCAATCCCCATCTCACCCATTGGAGGGTCGTTTCTGTGACCAATAAGCAGTGTCATGCCTTGCAAATACCATGATTTCATCCCTTTCCATGAGGACAACATTTCTTCTGTTGATCATTTCCTGAGCAAACCCCTAAAAACACCTGTTTTTTCCTTAGCGTTGGTAGCCTGTTATGTACTCGCGCCAATGGGGGAAAATTAACACTGAGCCCGCGCCAATTGGCACTCTGTCCCAGTGTTGCACCCGCGCCACTCTGTTTATGGAAAGTTTTTTTTAAAAAAGAGGCGAAGTTTCGATTACAACAACTTCGTGGATGAGTCATCAGGAGTGGTTTCGCCTGAATAACCACGGCCTTCCTCCTTTGGCCTCTTGTTTCCACCTTATGGGGAACCTCCCAAGGGATAAGGCCTCCCTTCCACTATTGTAGGGATCCCAACCTCCTCCTCTCCTCTATAAATATAGCCTTCATACATTGATGAAGGGGCTGAAGGGCTGAAAGTCTTGAAGTGCCTAAGCTTTGAATCTCCATATTCCCAAGAGCCTTTGTGCTGTAAAGAGCCCTCTTTTTCCCTTAAGGCCAACTCAAGTAAGGAGACTATTGTCGAGAGACTCTGGAGAGGTTTTCCCTTTCCCTGGCGAGCTTTGCGAGACGTGAACGACTGGAGACCCATCCGAAGGAGACCACGACGTCAGAACTTGGTTGTAATCTCTCTTTGTTTGTTATTTAATAGATGATTACGATTATGGTTCCACTCTGTTTTCCATCATGTTAATATGAGTAACATCCTTTCTGACTGATGTTTAGTTATGTATGCCGGATTTTATGCTTGTATCTGTTTGTTTCTTCCGTGTGCAGGTGTTCATCTGCGGAGATCGTGGAGGGATTGTGATCTGCCGAGGCTGAGGAACGGGGACGCTTCTTCTTCAGATCATAGCATTGGATTCCAGGTAGGCTTCCATCTTTAGTCTTTTCATTCGTAACTAGGAACTTGCGTCGTAACATTGTTTGATTGTTGCTAGACCCCTGCTGGGCTAGTAGGGATCGCGTCTGTCCGCAGAGGGGATTTACCTCCTCAACAAAAGGTAACATGACACTAGACTATTTAGTTTTTATATTGATATATGAAAACTAAATATAAAAAAAGTGACATTTATAAATGATTTCTTTGTAGTAATATATACATATAATTCTAGAAAAACATTTAAAGTAATATTAATTTTTCAATCCCACTTTTTTGTTGTTGTATGTTTTTTCTATTAAAAGTATGACATGCCTCCTTGACTGATTCATCCTTCTGCAATTTTTCCATGAAGCTTTTACGTTCTTCTAGTCTTAGAACAAAAATAATCTTATCGAGCTTCGTCATTTTGTGGCTTTGCATGATACACACTAAACGATACATATTATTTAAACTCACATATAGTTCAAAATTAGTAATTTTTGTAAATAATTTACAAAGAACTTGCCTTTTTTTCTTTTCTGGATGTGCTATCATTATTTTTGTTACTTGAACTCTTTTCAGCCATTTTTTTATCAATATAAAACCTATATCGTTCATCAATATATTTTATAAATATATCACATACTTTTCAGGTAAAAAACAAATCAAGAAAACAATGCACCTATCTAAATTAAACCCTCGGTGCATTTATATTTTTAACCGCACCAGTGCTACTTTTTCCACTTAAGCACCAATAATGGTGTGACGTGTTATTATAAACACACCACCACTACAGTAGAAACAATGTACAGTGCTCTTTGTCAATAGGAGACCCAATGCCTTATATTAATATGAGAGCACCGATTAACATAAACATAAATGAATGGAAAATGTTTTTATCAAATAGTGTTTTTTGTCAATACGCGCCCGGTGCCTTATAATAAAAGAGTGCATCGATGCGCTATATTAAACAGAGTGCACCGATTAACAAAATCCGTTGTTTAAAAAATCATGCAATGGCAAAGAGGGATTGGGATCTCACTCTGCAAGTGGTCCCGTGGGTTAAATTTCATACACACATATATATAATAATAAAAACTCTATAAATCTAAAATGAAAATCCCTAATTGTGAATTTTTGCAGTCACATAAACAAGAAGAAGCAAGGGTTTACTGTAAGAATGGATTTTTTTTTTATTTTTTTTTTTTTTTTTTTTTTTTTTTTCTGAATTTTAATTAAATCTAAATAGGAATAGAGTTTGTGAATGATTTTATTAGTAAAATGCACAATAAAATTTAAAATTTTGACTATGCATGTATTAAATCTACCAGAAACTGTAAAAAAAAATTATTACAATAAAATTTAACATTTTAACTATAATACAAGGTTTTTGTGTGAGTGACCAGATGTTTCTAATTATGATTCTTTGAATAGTTTTGTTGTTCAGAAGTATTTTGCTGCTCCACAGTGCTCTCTTGCTGCAGGTAAATCTCTCGTGCAAATCCCTCTCTGTATGTTTTTGCAAAAATAATGAAATAATGAATAGATTTTACTTTTTAAAGAATTTTTTATAAAATTAGATTTCAAAAAATCATTTTCCGCTCATTTTTCAGTTTACCACTTTTTTTTTCACTTCAAAAATATAAATTTGCATTTTTATTCTCGATATTCAGTGTGTTTGTTAACTAACCACATCGGTGCATCCGGATTTTACTGTGCATGCACCTTCTACCTACCCAATGTGTATGGGTTATGTACACGCCCCAGGTTGTTAAGGTGAAAAACTGCACTAGCGCGTTAAAGGAAAACCATACAGTGCATGCAATGCCTATCCACATGGCATTCAAATTGGTATTGGTATTTGGTGTGGTGCTCATAGGTCATAGAAATGCACCGATGTGCAGTATCATACAAATGCACCAATGTTCATTTTATTTTTTTTAGAAACATCGACCTGTGACAATGCAATTATTGTGATTTTCTAAAGTTCATTATTCATAAAAAGTCAACACATATCTTATAATAGTATGCATATCAATTAAATTTTTATTAGTGCATCTGAATGTAATGTTTGGATGAATTTTTTATATCATCATATTTCATATCTCTTCATTATAATATTTAATCATCCATATATTTAATCATTGGTGTAACGTTTCACAGCGATAATGGAGAACGCAATAGAATAAATTAAAACATATTTTATTATATATATGAATAAGACACTCTTTGTCATACAAAATGGGACAGTTATTGGTATCCCTTTGTCTTTCAATTGGGACACTATGTCTATTACATTAAACAAAATGTTTTATTTCACAGAAAAATATTTCAAAAAATACAACGCCTTGCTTTGATATCCAAACATATTGATCATAATTCTTCGCTATAACTGTTGTCACTGCTCGAGCTACTTCCATGACTTGGGTTATTTGGAGGAATGTTTTGTTCATTGTGTTGATTTTTTTCTTCTTCTTCAAGTTCCATACACAAACATAAAAATAAAGTGTAAGGAATGTATCTACATTGGTGAGAATAATAAAAATTACAATATCAAATAATATTCATCAATGTAAATTGAAAATAAATGTACCATAGAAAGAATTGACTCGTGAACTATACACATTCTTTCAAAACCAAATTTCATGCCTTCTTTCAACAATTCTTTTGTTGGTGCAGTTCCATACTTTGTTTCCTGCAAGTTTTATACCCCATAACAAATCATAGATTTAATATAAAATATTTTTTTGTTCTATTAATTATAGACAGAGCTAAGTAAAACAAGATAGATACTTAAAAATTCCAGAATTAATTTCTTATATGCCAACATATACTAACAACCCATATTTAACCCAATGTCAATCAATTCTTCTGATGGTTCTTCTTTGTATGTTAGCACCTGTTTGAGGACATTCAATGATGATTGTTGTAAAAAAACTTAAAATATACAAAAATGAAATCCAGTTAAGTTGTTATAAGGAAGTAACAATTACTCAAAAACTTAGATATCAACCCTTTTCTTCCTTGTCGTCCTATTTTATGTGTTGAATGGGTTCCATTTTCTTTTCTTTTCTAGAATAAAATACTTGAAAATTAATATGTAATGCTAAATTATTTATTTATTGTACCTAATAAAAAACAATCAATGATTACATATTACATTTAAAGCACGTTGTTGTTGAGATGGCTCCTCGTGTGATGCAATTATGTCCATTTATTTGACCATCTCCTTGTACACCTTTTTGGACATTCCTACTGGCATATTTCTGATATCAGCTCGTTCATCACTTGATATTTTCAGAATCTTCGTGAAAAATTAACATGGAAATAAACTATTTAATTTTTGTATTGATATATGAAAACTAAATATAAAAAAAGTGATATTTATAAATGATTTCTTTGTATTAATATATTCATATGATCCTAGAAAAAAATTTAAAGGAATATTACTTTTTCAATCCTTCTTTTTTGTTGTTGTACGTTTCTTCTATTAAAAGTCTGACATGTATCCATGACCAATTCTTTGGAAACTCTTCCTGTAGTTTAAATAAAATTTGGTTCTTGGAATCATTGGATTTATTTTTGTATTGTAAGTGGAAAGAACGTCTATACATTCGGTCCACTGGATCCCTCAAAGTTTTGTAAAAATTCCCACCCCTTTCATTAACCTCCAACACCACTCCAGATGAGCTAATCACTAGTAGAAAATGATGAAATTAGTGACTAGGTGACTAAAAATGTTAGTCACCGCAATTATTTCAAGTGAATTACTTCTAAACTTGAGCAATTTTAAGTGGCTGAACTAAAAATGACTAACTTAAATGACTAATTTAGTCTAGGGATAAAATATACGACTAGATAATAAGTGACTAAACTAAAAACGACTAACTTAAATGACTAATTTCGTCTACGACTAAAGTATATGAATAGATAACAAGTGACTAAACTAAAAGCGACTAACTTAAATGACTAATTTAGTGTAGGAATAAAATATATGACTAGATATAAGTGACCAAAATAATAATGATTAACATAAATGACTATTATAGTCCAAGAATAAAAATATGACCAAATAACAAGTACATTTATGACCAAATAACAAGTATATGAACTAGTCATTTATGTTAGTAATTTTTAATTATGTCACTTTGGAAATGGAAAATTTCAATTTTGATACCAAAGTGTCACATTTCATTACAGGGGTCTCTGAATCCATCTGCAGTGTTAAAATTTAGAGACAAAGGGGTTTCTAAATCCATCTACAGTGTTAAAATTTTGAATACTCTTTTGTCTCTAAAGTTTAACACTAGAGGGTTGTTTCTACTATCAGTACCTTAGCAACAAATCCTCTCACATTGGATTAATTATTGAATCTTGGGGATATCCCAAAGAGAAAATTTATGGGGTTTTTTTGTGCGACTAGATCACTAGCACTGAAAACTAGTTTCCCTCTCATATACATTATGATATGTATAAAATGTACCCTCAAGCCTGGTTAAATGTGATATTTATACAATTGTAAGATATGTGATTTGAAAGCCTCCTAATTTCATTAAGTTCCAATGACGAGGCTCTAATAATCAATTATGGTGTGCAAAACCTTTGAATGGTATACACATCAAACATAGAGGTCATATAATATCCCTTTGAGAATATAATTAATGCGGTGCTTTGAAATGTGGTCATTAATTATTTAGGACTTGAGTCTTTTTTTTTCCTTCCTTGGCCATAGAAAAGACCATGAGACCCATTCTTATCATTCAAAACATACTAAATGGCCATATTCCTAGCTATAAGCATTGTTCATGGAAATTGAGCATGAGAAAGATTAATTTAGGGACTAAGGCCCTTGTTTTCCTTTCCTTACCATAACATAGATACTAACTCCCACATGTGATGATAAATACCTCCTATGGTGCCCATATCCCGACTTAAGACTAAATATCCATTAAAGAAGACCTATATGGTTTTTAAGATCCACTTCTCATGTTACACTCTGACTTGTGATCTTTTCCTCCTCTTGTAATTGTCCAAGAATTTATTTCCATGGCTTTATATCAATATCTATTAATCATTTGTTTTTTAATCATTTTAGTTTAGACAAATTTATTTTAACTATCTACTTACATTTTTCTAATAACATAGAAAATAAAAAATAAAAATTATAAAGTCAATAAAAACATAAAAATAAGAAAAAAAGCTAAAAGAAATGGAATAAAAATTTGAAAGACTATTTAAAAGAAATATGATCTATAATCTCTTCCTTATAACAACCTATTCTGTCCTCTTCAAGACAAAAGACTAGAAAAATGAATAAAGAAAAATAGAATATTTAAAAGTATCTTCCTTATTATAACCTATAACATTCTCTCTTCATTGTCCATTTGCCACCGAATTAAGATCCCTCCTTGTTTCCCTCTTCAATTTTTTTCACAGTGATATCGACTTTGCTTGTTGCTTTTATATTTCCCTCTTCCCATTTATTAATTTGGTAGGAGTTTAATATTTCATGGGTTCAAAGTCTCTTCTTTTTTATTTTATATTTCCCTCTGCCCATTTATTAATTTTGCAGGAGTTTAACATTTCATGGTTTCAAAGTATATGCATTTATTAATTTGGTAGGAATTTAAAATTTCATGGTTTGAAACTCTTTTTCGAATGCAGCTGAAAACATACAATAACAACTATAAATGGCTCTAATTTTCAGAAACAGATCACCCAAGGTGTGTAAATCTCCGCCAACATCCATTGCAATATAGTCTAACCCTTTTTTCTTGGGTTTTCTAGACTTCTAGAATGGTGGAATAGCTATGAATACTGCAAAACCTTTACCAATGATTTGGAAAACCCAAAATTCTATACATGCGGCTTTGCTAAATTTATTTTCCCAAAATGGAAAAGAATGCTCCATGCTGCAGAGGGTAACGAATAAAATATAGAAAGCCTGAAAAAACTTTACAACATCTTCATTTCTTACTCTAATATTGACATTGATCCCTTTCTCTAGAAATCAAGACTAGAACTCTCGCCAAGTTTGGTAGAAAAACTATTGAGAAAATTTGAAAACGCAGGGATGCAAGATTTTACGTTTTTTAAATGGGCAAAAAAACAGCAGCAGTACACACACAGTGTTGAGGCTTATCACATTATTATTAGCATTCTAGGAAGGAGAAGGAAGTTTGATATTATATGGGTTGTAATAAATGATATGAAAGGCAAGGGGATTTTGACCCAAGAAGCATTTTCTCTGGTGATCAAGTGGTATGCCAGGGCACATATGGATAAGGAGGTGACCAAAACTTTCAAAAACATCGGAAAATTTGGCCTGGCACCAGATTTGGCTTCCTTTAATAATCTCCTTATTTCTTTGTGCAAATTGGATAATCATCTATCGAACTCTGTTATGCCCAACCATAAGGTAATCATCCCAAATTCTTAATGAATTTTCTATATTTCGATTAGGGTCTTTATTTTGAATGTGTTGTGTTCTAATAAAGTTGCGTGAGGTGTTCCTGGATGATTTAATCCATCGTTGGTAATGGTTTTCACTGAGGTTACTATATGATTGAATTTTTGAAATAGTTTTGTAACTATGTGCATGCTTTTTCATTTTGGTAAAGAAGGGTTATGAAGTGGAGCAGTATGGAAAACTCGGGGTGTTGAAGAGTGGAATGGGTCTAGCTATGGTAGGGATAGAACCTCAATTCACTCAGTCTCAGACAGTGAATGCTGGAAGAGAGTGGGGTTGTCGCAGGCAACAATGAGCACTCATAGAGGCCATTACCTTCTAATGCCAATGGAACAGTGAGTCAGTCTCCTCAGTCTCAAATAGTGAATGCTTGAAGAGAGTGGGGATGTTTCTGGCAACAATGAGAACTCACAGAGATCATTACCTTCGAATGTCGATGGGGCAGTGAGTCATTATTCAGTGAGCTGGAATAAGTTTTTAGATGCACTTGGTCTCTATGAATTTGCTCTGGAAACAGATCCTATCACCGTGGAGGCTCACATTGGAAATGGAATTTGTCTCTAAATAAAAGGTCTCATTCCAAAGGCATTTGAATTCTTTACAGAAGCTCTTGCGCTTGATCCCTAGAATTATTTTTACCTCAAGCACTATGGAGTTTTGTACAAAGATGAAGGGAACTTGCTAGATGCAGTACATGTTTGTTTCTCACATCTGACACAATTTTTTTATTTTTTATTTTTTGTACTTATTCTTTTGTGTTACTTGTTTGTTACAGTTTCTTTATAGTAGTAGGTTTTTATATTGTATTTTGAAACTGAATGCATTTGAATATTACTAGGATAACCAAAGTATATTTACAGTAACCATGACATCGATATAGGAATGTGAAAATTACATGATCCTAGTTTTGAAAAAAAAAAACAACAACAATGGTAGTAATGACACAATTTCTGGGATGGCATTGTTAGAGCTGTGAAGTTTCACCAAAGTCAAATTTTCAAACATTTATTGTTAATGTACCAAGCATTTTTTAAGGAATCCATACATGTTATCATATCAATCAATGTTGATGACATATCATGGATATATACTAACTCATGGGATCACACTTATATAAACGTATGCTACAAAGAAACCCATAACATAACTGATAGGATTTTGAACTTGTTGCTCTTTCATAAAATAGACACTCTTGAGTCTTTGGCATGACATCTTGATAAAATTCACAGTCTGGGTTATTTTAGACAAAGATATTTCTTGTAAAGTATCGGTATGTTTTAGAATGGCCCAAATGAATGACTTTGTTTCAGGGATAAATATATACCCTCTTTAACCAATAGATCACATTGGATTCATTTTCTTGGCAGTTTATCATATTTATTTAATGTGGCATTCACTAAATATTTTCCACGAAATTATAATATGCTAATATGAACAATCTGAAGACATATTTTATTTTCACATAGACAAAAAATTTCTCTACCAAATAACAAGCGAGTAGAACATAAAAAAATTCACAAAATTTACACAATAAAACACACAATTTTTCTAGGGAACCCAATAAGGAAACCTTCGCTTGCTTCATAATTTTGTTAAGGAAAATTGAGCAACAAATATGATACACATACAAGTTGGTTCTAATATGAAAATACAAGAATTTTCCTACCTATCCTAGGCTTGAAACTTCTTCTTGATAGTTGACTTGCTTCCTTCTCCTATATGCATTAGAGGCTCTGATTTTTCAACAAAAAATATTAGGAAATTATCTCCTATTTCCTATCGTTGGCTAAGCTTCTATTAAATAGGGATTTACCCTATTTCTATGTGCACTACAAAGAGAAAATGACCTTCCTCAATAATTCGTGCAAGGAACACTTGCCTCGTTCCTCCACAAGCTCCCTTGCTCACAAACTCATGCTCAAGAATTGATTGATTAATTGTGTGTCTTTGATCTCCTTATAATATTTTAGATTAGGCTATTGTTAGTGATTTTTCTAAATTAGGAGTTGAACATGAGCTTTTCTAGTTAACAAAATTCAACACTCTTAGTTAATTGCATCCTCCTCGAATATAGGAGGCTAACTCCACTTATTCACTCATTTCTTAATTTAACTCACGCGAGAGGATAAATAAATCATCCTCCACAAACTCGCACTAGTAAAACTACTTCTTTAACTCATACTTATCATTGGAACTCATATATGTCTAATAATATCTCCTAATTGATTCCTTGAATCAATACACAGATCAAGGAATCCATTCCTTCATTAATTTTCAACACTCCCTGTTAGCAAGGAAGGGATTTGGTACAACTCCCAACTTATCTCTATGATGAAAAAAATTACCTCTTGCCAATTCCTTGGTCATGATGCCTGTCATCTTCTCCCCTATTGGAATGTACTCTTGCTTGACTATGCCCTTCTACACACAATCTCTAAGATGGTGATATGAGATCTTGATATGCTTTGAGCGATCACGAAAAATTGGATTCTCAAAGAGTTTAATGCAACTCTAATTATCACAATGTATCATGGTAGGCTCCATCCTCTGCCTGAAAATTCCCACAAGTAAATTCCTCATCCAAATAGCCTTGCAAGCTGCCTGACTAGAAACCATGTACTCGACCTCTATTGAACTGAGTGCAACTGATCTCTGCTTCCTATTGTACCAAGAAACTGTAGTTGACCCAATTCCAAATATGCCACTTGAAGTACTCTTCCTGTCTATGGAGCTCCTTTCCCAATCTATATCAATGAAGCCCTCAAGCCTCAATCAACCCGTTTGTACCACAATCCATATTCTGTTGAGCTTCTGAGATATCTCAACACATTATTTGAAACAAACCAATGCACTCTGGTTGGTTTAACCATGAACTAACTTAGCTGATTGACTGCAAAAAAAATATCAAGTCATGTGATGACCAAGTACATCAACGATCCAATGAGTTGTGTGTATAATCTAAGATCCACTCGCTCTATTGTAGTAGTACCCATCTTCCTCTAGTTTGTGACTAGAGGTGTGGACATGGCCCTGCAATATTGCATATGAAATTTCTAGAGAATCTCTACTGTCTACTTTCTCTGTCCCACAAATATCTCACCATCACCCTACCAAAACTCCAAGCCAAGGAAATAGTGAACAAGCCCCATATCCTTCATCTCAAACTCCTTTGCAAGGTCCTCCTTGCAATCCTGGATCAAGCTCTCATCTCCAGTGAATATAAGGTTGTCGACATAGAGAACTAGAATGAGTGGCATCCCTACAACCATGATTTAGTATAGGTTGGCTTCTGCCTCATTCTTAGTGAATCCCAGTCCTCAAAGGTAGCTGCCAATCTGAGTGTACCATTCTCTCAGATCTTACTTGAGCCCATAAATATATCTCTTCATCATGCACACATGTATGTCTCTGTTGAACTGCTCAAACCCCTTTCGCTTCTCTATATAAATCTCCTCCTCAACAACTCCATTGAGGAATGTTGTCTTCACGTCCATCTGGTGGATCTTCCACCCCATCTATGTTTCAAGTGCTAGAATAGTCTTGATGGATGAATAGTGCTACTGGGGAAAATGTCTCCTGACATTCTATGCCCTTTATTTGTGAGAAGCCTTTGGCCACAAACTTGGCCTTGAACTTCTCCACACTCCCATCTGCTCCATGCTTCAACTTGTCCACCCATCTATATCTAACTACGGTTTTCCCCTCAGGTCATGGAACAACCTCCCAGGCATCATTTTTCATGATAGAGGAATACTCCTCCAACAAACATGTTGAGAAGCTACCTCCTCATAAGAAGAAGGCTCAGTGTCCACGAACTCTGTCATCAGTGCCATATAATCTATGTACCTTTGTGGTTGTTTAAACTTTACTCTCCCTAAACATGGTGTTGGGAGCCTCGACCTGCTCTTGAGCCTTCTGGGTCAGCCTCTCGACCCACTTGGCCTTATTCCTCCCTATGGTGGTTGGATTTGGTTGATATATTTTCTCTCAGCTTGGTTTGTCCTCCTCATCTTGTTGCACTACCCTCTTTCCAATATAATGTGGCTATGGATGACTTTAAGGTGTTGGTTGTGCCTCTTGTTTGATAGTGAGTAGCTCCTCCTTAGGTATTGTAATCTGCTTACACTCTAAGGAAACTCTTAGAGCTTGATCCTCCTAGAATCTCACATCTCTCTTGAGAATTTTTGTCCTAGATCCTGGAAGATATGCCCTCTATGCCTTAGATGTCCCATTATACCCCAAAAAGATACCCTTCATTGTTGTGGCATCCGACTTCTTCTTTTTATATTTGGACACATGACAGTAGACCTTTGTGCCAAAGATTCAAAATTGTGAAACATCAGGCTTCTTGCCTGTGAAGACCTCCTATAGTGTAGCTCGTCCAAGCATCCTATGTGGACTCCTATTCTGTAGAAATATTGCAGTGTTGTATGCTTCCGCCCATAAGAACCTAGGAAAATTTCGATCATGCAACATAGCTCTAGTTGTTCCAACAATACTCATGTTCTTCCTCTCAGCCACCCCATTTTGTTGAGGGTTATGAGGTGCTATCAAATCTCTCCTAATACCTTCCTTGGCACAAAAACCCTTGAAGGCATTGAAGATATTCTACACCATTGTCACTTCTCATTGCCTTGATTTCTTCCCGATTTTCTTCTCTACCAAGGCCTTAAACTCCATGAACTTTTCTAAGACCTCATCTTTATTTTTCATAAAATATATCCTAGTTTTCCAAGAAAAATCATCAATGAAAGTAACATAATAACCATGTCTCATCAGTGATGGAGAAGAGAAGGGCCCATACACATTTGAATGCACCAGCTCCAAAATACGTTTGGCCCTGTTGTCCTGACCATGGAAGGAAGATTTGGCATACTTGCCAAGCTTTCATCCCTTGCACACTCCACTCTTGTCAAGGCCTCCCGTTGGTAATCCTGTGGCAATTTGCTAAAGAATGCAAGTGTCACATGTGTCTGTGCCAAAATTCACATACATCTGCACAACCTGCCTTGCTGCTTAAGGTTTCACCAGTATCTACATGTAACTTGTATATATTTTTCATCCTTACACCTATCTATTTCTTACATCCAGAAGCCAAATGCTTGAGGTAAGCCTTACCTCTGCTGAAGGTGAAATCATATCCTTTATCCTCAAGGACAAATACTAAAACCAAGTTCTTCTTCAACCTTGGAACATAGACAACATCTTTGAGATGAAGAGTATTATCTAACTCCATTCAAAGCTAACAATACCAATTCCCTTAGTAGCATACTTTCCATTATCTCCAAGCTCAATATTTACTTGCATATTTTTCTCATCTAGTTGGCTGAAATACTCTCAATTTTCAATGATATGGAAAGAGGTTCCTGAAACAATATACCACATAATGCTCCCTACTGAGCTTTCCATGCAAGATATCAATGATAAGTCCTTCTCAAAATGAGAGGCAAACTCATCTACCTTAGCTAATGAAACTAAATACTCCTTATTTGACCCCTTCTTCTTCCCATTACGATACTTGGAAGCGTAGTGTCCAAAAGTATGGCAATGGAAGAATTTTATCTTACTTGGATCTATCTTCTTCTTGTCACTCTTTTGACTGTTTTCTCTCTTCCCTTTGTCTTGCTTTATTTTGAATTTACTTTCAAGAAAAACATTATCTTCCTCCTTATTGACCTTGGAACCCTTGCCAATATTTCTAGAGGTATCATCTAGCCTGAGCCTTAGCTCCTTCTGGATGAAATCACTCCATATGTGTTCCCAATTCAACAACTTATCTCATCCAATAATACTCTGAGAAAAAGTATGCCAATATTTGGTAAACCCATTCAGAGCCACACACACTAGATCTATGTCTATAGGATTTTCTCCAGTAGCTGCTAGCTCATCACAGAATTCTCGAACTGTGGTGAGATAGGCAGTGACACTCTCACCATTATGCATCTTGATTGTCCTTAGATTCTCTTTGAGGACCATCTTTCGATTCTCATAAGAATTCTGGTAGATCTAGTGTTGTGTAACCAGCTCCAAAAATAGAATAAAAGAGATATCAACGCCTTAGAAATGAGCCACTTCAAGGGGGCAACCTCCAATATATTACATAAATGAACAATTCTTGGAGGATACAATTTACAAAACCTCCTTTCTATATATAAGAGTCCATGGGGCCATAATGTAATCCTAGTGGGCCACAATGTAATCCTAGCCGACCTAACAATAATAATTTAAGGGCGCAATAATAAAAAAATGGGGGTTACAAGGGTACAATAATAACAATAAGGGGGTTACACTAACAACAATAAGGGACTATACTAGTAATATAGGGACCTAACATGCCCCTCTCCTTCAAAAAAGTGTTGTCCTCAACACTTGAGTAGCTCGGGGTGCTTCTGTATAAAATTCTCATCCTCCCATGTAGAATCTTCAGTGGGTAAGTTCTTCCACTTGATGAGATACTCTGAAATTGATCGATTCCGTAGCTGTCGAGTTCTTGTTTCCATGACTGCTTTAGATTCCAATATGATTTTTCCTTCCTCATCAAGTTTTGGCAATATTGTTTGAACCGGAAGATTTTCACCTATAACCTTCTTTAAGCATGAAACATGGAAAACTGGATGTACTCGCGAAGAAGCAGGAAGCTCCAATTTGTATGCCATAGTACCAATATTTTGCAATACCTTGTAAGGACCATAGTACTTTGGCGATAATTTATTATCCTTCTTAGCTTTCTTGAGGGACATTTGTTTGTATGGTTGTAGCCGTAAAAATACCCAATCTCCTACAACAAAACTTCTCTCACTGCGATGTTGATCTGCCTGTTGTTTCATTCGATTTTGTGCCAAATTCAGGTTATCCTTTAAGAGTTGGAGAACTTCTTGTTGATGCTCGATGTGATCTTCCACTACTTCAACCTTCAAATTTTCTCTTAAAGATGATGTGATGGATGGTGGATGATATCCATAAAGTGCCATAAATGGGGTCATTTTTGCTGCAGTATGGAAGGAAGTGTTATACCACCATTCAGCAAGAGGTAACCACTTGACCCATTGTGTTTGTTTATCAGATAAAAAACAACGAATATATCCTTCCAAACATTTATTTACTATCTCAGTTTGACCATCGGATTGAGGATGATAAGATGAGCTATGAGATAATTGAGTACCCAAACAAGAAAATAACTCCGTCCAAAAATTTCCAGTAAAAATGGGATCTCTGTCGCTCAATAACCCTTGGGCTTCCATGTAGCTTTTGAATTCTATCCATAAATGTAGTAGCAACTGTACTTGCTTTAAATGGATGAGATAATGCACAAAAGTGTGCATACTTGGTAAGTCTATCAACTACCACCATGATGACATTATTTCCTTTGGACTTAGGTAAACCTGTGATAAAATCCATTGAAATCTCCTCCCAACGTTGACTTGGAATGGATAAAGGTTGTAGAAGTCCCGGGGTCTTAATTGTCTCCACTTTATTCTGCTGGCAAACCAAACATTCCGCCACAAACTTTTGAATATCAGATTTGAGGCCATCCCAAAAAAATTCTTTCTTCACCCTGTGGTAAGTTTTTAAAAATCCTGAGTGTCCTCCTAAAGGAGAAGTGTGCAATTCCAGAAGAATCTTTTGTTTTAGTTGGGAATTCTTACAAAGATATAAGCGATCTTTGTACCATAAGGAATCATTTTTCCAACTAAATGTATCAGATGTACCAGGATCTTGCTGCAACTTTTGAATGAGTGTCCATACATCTTCGTCCTTCTTCCATTCATCTCTTGCTTCGGTTATCCAATCTGGTTGGATAATAGAAATGGCACAAAGCAATGCTTCCACCTCTTCATTCTTTCTTGAGAGTGCATCTGCAACAACATTAAGCTTTCCTTTTTTTGTAGATTATTTCAAAGTCATAACCCAACATCTTTGTGACCCATTTTTGCTACTCTTCTGAAGATAGTCTTTGTTCCAAAAAGTGTTTAAGACTATCATGATCAGTTTTTACCTTGAAGTGTCTTCCCATTAGGTAAGTTCACCATTTCTTTAGTGCATGCAGTATTGCTAACATTTTCTTCTCATAAATAGGTTTCTGTAAATACTTTCCTTTGATTGGAAAACTTTCAAAAGCAATGGGTCTTCCTTCCTGCATTAAAACTGCACCAATTCCATTTCCTGAGGCATCACATTCCACAATAAAGGTTTTTGTGAAGTCTGGCGTAGCTAAGACTGGTGCTAGGCACATTGCCTCTTTAAAATGTTCAAAGGCCTTAGTTGCTTCAGGAGTCCATGAAAATGCATCTTTCTTCAATAATGTTGTTAGAGGTGCTTCTATTCTCCCATAATTCTTAACAAAATTGCAATAATACCTTGTTAACCCGAGAAATCCTTGCAACTGCTTTATGGTCGTGGGGAATTTCCATTCCTTAATGGCTTTAATTTTGTTAGGGTCTACTTTAACACCCTCATGAGATATAATATGACCCAGATATTCCACCTCTTGTACTCCAAAGAAACATTTGGTTGTTTTTGCATATAATTGTTTCTCCTGCAATAGTTTGAGCACCCTATCAACATGTTGAACATGATCCTTCCAAGACCTGTTGTAGATTAGTATATCATCAAAAAATACTAGCACAAATTTTCTAAGGAAGGGTTTGAAAATGGAATTCATCAACCCTTGAAATGTAGAAGGTGCATTGGGAAGGCCAAAAGGCATGACCAAAAATTCATAATGACCCTCATGAGTTCGAAATGCTGTTTTTGGAATATCTTCAGTCTTCATTCTAATTTGATGATATCCTGAATGAAGATCCAACTTGGTAAAATAAATTGCTCCATATAATTCATCCAATAATTCATCAATCACAGGAATGGGAAATTTGTCTTTAATGGTGAGCTTATTGAGCTCCCTATAATCTGGACACATTCGCCATGATCCATCCTTCTCGTGTACCAATACTACAGGAGCAGAGAAAGAACTTTGACTAGGTTGAATTATACCTGCCTCTAACATTTCTGCAATCATACGTTCAATTTCGCTCTTTTGGAAGTAAGGATATCTATAAGGCCTGATGTTTGGAGGAACACTTCCTGGAATCAAATGAATAGCATGATGATGATCACGAATAGGTGGGAGTCCTTTGGGAGTTTCAAACACCTTGGAATGATTGTCCAAGACTTGTTGGAGATCTGTAGAAATAGATGATTTTGATGTCTGAACTTCTAGTGAGCATAATTGTGCAATTACGCCTCGTTGTTCTTTCTTTAGAAGCTTTGTCATGACATTAGAGCTTATTATCCTTCCCGGCTTCCCTTCAATACCTCGTAATTCTACTTCCTTTCCTTCTGAAAAACATTTCAAGAAAATTTCTTGAAAATTAAAAGCTACTGTCGCCAAAGATTGTAACCATTGTACTCCTAGTACAACATCAGCACCTCCCATAGGAATGGAAAGCATTGGACTAGTCAATACATATTCCCCCATGGTTAGCTTGATATTATGGCATTTTCCAGAGAAATTTATAGTTCCTCCATTTGTAACCATCACTTGAAATTCAGGTGTTGGGTATAGGAAATAATTTAATTCCTTGGCTACCTTACAATGAATCAAATTATGGGTGCTACCTGAATCAATCAACACTATTACCTTTTTCTTCTTGATTTGTCCTTCTATATTGAGAGTTTGAGGAGTGGTAATTCATTCCAGTGCATTACACGATATGGTTGGATTCATTTCTTCCTCTTCTAGGGCTGGTTCCTGGTGTATATCCTCTTCTTGTTCATTTTCTTCTTCCTCTTCACAATCTATGTAAAATAATTTCTTCTCAGCACACTTATGACCTTTAGTGTATTTTCTATCACAATTGTAGCAAAGCCCTTTTTCTCTTTTTTCTTCCAATTGTTGTGGTGTCAACCTTGTAGGTTGTGGAAATCTAGGCGTAGCAACACTTCCTTCTTTATAGAATTGAGTGGTATGCTTCCTTGTCGCCATTATTTTACATTCAAATTTTCTTGCCAACTTGAATGCCTTCTCCAATGAATTTGGTTCCAAAACGCGAACTTCATGTTGGATATTATCCTTTAAAGTGCCTATGAAGAGATCGATTCTGTGTTCCTCTGGAATATAGTTACCCTTATATTCAATTTTTGGAATTCCTCAATGTGTTGCCCCACTAAACCCTTTTGTTTGAGATTTATCAATTGGCTAAAGAAGGTGTTGCTCTTTGTATCCTCATAATGTGCTATCATTTCTTTCGTAAAAATTGACCAAGTGACAATTTTTTTACGGGAGCAAAGCCATTGATACCATACAAATGTATTTTGTTCTAAATGTAAAGTTGCAATGCGTATCTTTTGTGTGTTTTGCACGTTATGGAGATCAAAATATTGCTCCATCTGTAGTATCCATGTTACAGGATCCTTTCCATCAAACTTCCTCATATCCATTTTTGGAATATGGTGGTTCTTCCCGCCAACATTAGAGTTTATGAAATCATGATTAACATTTATTTTGTTCTCATCATGAGGTTTTTCTACTATCTTTTCACCATTAGGAAACCTTTCTTGTATCAACTTTGTCAAACCTTCCATGTCTGCTTTTAGAAAATTCTTCATGTTTTCCATTTTCTCATCGATCTTAGCTTCCATGTCATCCATCTTAGATTCCATGCCAGCCTCCATGCCATCCATCTTAGCTTGCACACCATCCATCTTAGCTTGCACGCCATCCATCTTAGCTTCCATGCCTTTCTTCAAAACTTCCATTTCATTTTTTGTTGCTCTTTGCGAGAGTGAAATTTGTTGCACTTGCTCTTGTAATTTTGATAGATCATGTTGCAATTCTTCATCTTCATGAGTCATAGTAGAGCCTTCTGAAGGCTTAATGGGTGTTGAATTATTTTTACGGGGCATCTTTTAGAACCCAATACTGATATCTATTCTACAATATGCCCTTGGAATCAATTCAGATTGATTCTTCAAACAAGACTTATGCAATTCAGAAAAAAAAAATACACACCTTTTTCTTGCTTTTGAGGAGCTCGATATTGAAATTGGATTATCTTTGTGATTGCAGCACTTCAATATTTTATTTTTGGTACCAAATTAGCCCTCTGAATTATCTTTCTAATGCCACGGGTCTAACCTGATTTGGATTCTCCAAGACAAAGTTGTGTCCAATCTCCCACAATGACCTAATTATGGACTGGTTCAGTAGAGCGAACTTGTACGACTTGCCACGTGTCACTGTTTCATCCTTCATCTTTGAAATTGATAGCCAAGAAACTAAAGTCCGTGTAATTTCAACCACTTTTTACGGCACTCCAATCCGATGCCCAGAGAGAGAGTTATTGAACTTTTCCCACGATCACCTCTTTGAGATGAAATTCAGGAGCTTGAAAAAGCACTACATTCCACAGATCATATCTCCAAAATACAGGACCAAGCTCTAAAATTTTTTAATAAATTTCTTCAGATTTCAAATTCACACCCTAAGAATTTTAGATTCCGAACCTTTCGTAGAAAAATTTATAGCGCAAATTCCATGATGACCCGTTTAGGAGCCCTCCTCGAAACCACTCCAACTTCCACAAATCATATCTCCAAAATATTGCGACCAAGTTCTGAAATTTTTAGAAAATATTCCTCAGATTTCTACACACCCTAAAA
Organism: Pinus albicaulis; assembly: GCA_034641835.2. NCBI lineage: Eukaryota > Viridiplantae > Streptophyta > Pinopsida > Pinales > Pinaceae > Pinus > Pinus albicaulis. Next base: position 937,966,948 of record CM076573.1, read on the forward strand.
ATTTCAGCTTCGAAACTTCATAGAGATAACGTTATAGCAAAAATTCCACGATGACCTGTTTGGAGCAGCGAAACCCTAGAATCCAAAGCTCTGATACCAAATGTTGTGTAACCAGCTCCAAAAATAGAAGAAAAGAGATATCAACGCCTTATAAATGAGCCACTTCGAGGGGGAAACCTCCAATATATTACATAAATTAACAATTCTTGGAGGATACAATTTACAAAACCTCCTTTCGATATATTGGAGTCCATGGAGCCATAATGTAATCCTAGTGGGCCACAATGTAGTCCTAGCTGACCTAACAATAATAATTTAAGGGCACAATAATAACAAAATGGGGGTTACAAGGGTACAATAATAACAATAAGGGGGTTACACTAACAACAATAAGGGACTATACTAGTAATATAGGGACCTAACATCTAGACTAAGGAATCTCACATTTCCTTAGCTATATTTTTTACTGCAACATGAGGGATGACGTGATCCTAAAGTCCATCCAGGATCATCCTCTTGGCCTTGGCCATCTACTTTTGGAAGAGCCTCAACTTGTCTATATCTAAAGGTTCTCCAACACCTTTCTTATTGAATTCCTTCAGCCCATACTCACCCAACAAGAACAGTATGTGGACATTCCAAACACCAAAATTTGAGGAGCCATCTAATCCATCTATTCTCTCAATCCCAATCCTGTGTGAGTTGTCATCTTGAAAACTTGAAGACTCTTATGTTGATCGATTCCTGTTCACAACTCTAATACCATGTAGATTTTCAATGAAATTCTGATCTGATGTTATGAACAATTTGAAATCGAATTTTCTTTTCACACAGACACAAGATTTATCTACCAAATAGAAACGTAATAGAACATAAATAATTTCACAAAATTCACACAACAAAACACACAATTTTTCTAGGGAACCCAACAGGGAAAACCCTCGCTTGCTTCAAAATTTTGTTAAGGAAAATTAAGCAACAAATATGATATGCATACAAGCTAGTTTAAATCTAAAAATACAATATTTTTCTTTCCTGACCAAGGCCTGAAACCTCTGCCTGATAGCTGAATTCCTTCCTCCTCCTATACGCACCAGAGGCTCTGATTTTTCCAGCACGAAACCTTAGGAAATAATCTCCTATTTCCTAGCACTGGTTGAGCTCCTGTTAAATAGGGATTTCCCCTATTTCTATATGTACTCCAAAGATAAAAATTCCTTCCTCAATAATTCACACAATGAACACTTGGCTCATTCCTCCATGAGCTCTCTTTCTCACAAAATCATGCTCAAGAATTGTTTGATTAGTTGTGTGCCTTCGATGTCCTTAAAAGCTTTTTGAATAGGATATTGTTAGTGAGTTTTCTAAATTAGGAGTTGAAATGGAACTTTTCTAGTTAACAAAAGTCAACACACTTTAACTGGATCTTCCTAAAATTTAGGAGGCTAACTCCACTTGTTCACTCATTCCCCAATTTAACTCACGCTAGAGGAAATATAAACATAGTTACATGGGTACCCGCTCCCAAGCATTGGAGAGAACGTACCCTAAGATCCCCTGCTCATGGGAGCTTGGGAGATGGTAGGAAACTTTCCAAAATAGCTGGGAGCTTCAACAAGTACTTTGGAGCTTTTCGAGAGCTTCACTGCAACAAATTATTGACATTTTGGGAGCTTCACTACAATGAATAAGTGCAAACATAGGTGTATTTGATGCTGATAGATTGGGTGCTACTTAAATTGATGGAACCGTGTGAAGGGAAGGGTATGTCTCTAGGTCTAGATGTGGATATGGGTCTAGAACTAAGTGAAATAACCTATTTATGGAAATCCATTCTATCAAAATGAAGATGAGGGGCCTAGCCAATCCTGAATGGAAAGATTTGGATGGAAATAAATAAATAATTTTGTTTTTATTTTTAATATATTTTAAATTTTAATATATTATAATAGTGTTGCTCCCAACTTAATGTTTCCTGTAAATTTATGCAAAACTTCTAGCCATGCCGGATACTCGTTCCTGCATACCCAAAGTACCCGCATACTGGAAACTCGTGCAACATAGCATATAACTCATCCTTCACAAACTTGCACTAGTAAAAGTGCTTCTTGAACTTGTCTTGATCACTAGAACTCGTACATGACTAAGAAGATCTCCATATAGATTCCTTGAATCAAGGCATAAATCAATGAATCCAGTCCTTTGATACTTTTCAACATTCACAGTACCATAAATTTTGTTGAATCCATATTAGTATATTATTTCCAAAAGGCCACATTGTGAAAGAAAAACATGTATATTTGGCTCTTCCTACTTAGATGTTTCGATAACTACAACATGCATCAATGGATAAGAAAATTCAGCAAGTGGATTTGCAACAAAAAAGAAGATAAATCACATGGACAACTTCTTGTTTAATGGAATTTGTGTCATGGAAATAATAATCAAGGAAGTAAACAATAAGAACATGTTTTTGAATTTTGAAAAACATATAAATATCAGAATGCTTTCTTTTTGTCGATTGAAAAACATATAAAGCTCAAAATGCTTTCTTTTTGTCCAATCAAATTTTTCACTATTTCCGTTGTCCAAAATAGTTGTAAGGCAAAATTTTGATACTTACAATGATTTTTCTTTTTTTCCATATTCAAAACCTCTAGACATCATTCCAGATTCCAACCCTAGAAATTTAGATGTAATACAATAATATATTCATGGGAGTACTATTTGATATTTATCATATGTTGTTCTTTAATCCCTTTGGAGAAAGCCTGAAAGTCAGCTTTTGAGGCTCAATTTGATTGGAGCCTCCAAGAACAACTTGTCAGGGGCAAAATGTGGATGGCCTAGTAGAAACCTATATTATATGGGAGTTCACTTTCCCCTCTCGTTCCTATGCTAGATATGGTATTGTAGGAGTGTGTGATTGACTTGGTCAACTACACTTCCAAGTGCTCCCAAGAATTTTTCCAGCACTCATGGGAACACTCCCCATATGGTTGAAAGATGAATAATTATTTTCCTTTTTCTAAAAATATTGTGGACTATGTGAAGGCCCTAGTAGGCCCCAAGCACTATGGAGGATGGTTTAGAGCTTATAAAAACTCCAATCCATCTTCTTTTCTTAGTCCAATTGTCATCGACTCATTTCATTAATTTCTTATTAGAGTTTTGAGAATTGCTCATGGCAAGAAAAATCAAGCATATATAGTAGAATTGCTTCTATTTTTATTTTTATTTTTTATTTCATTACTTCTCATAGACTTCTACTCTATTTAGTTTTTCAGTTTCCAATATCTATTTTATAAATTAGGCACATGGCCTATCTTGTAAACATTATTCTATACATGCTATAACTCTTTGGTGATGATGGTCTATTACATTACATATTCCACACCTTCCAATCTGGTTCATAACTTTTGTAATTGCTAAATGGTTGATGTTACTTGGTTCAATTTCATTTCCTATTCTAATTCATGCTATTTCTTTTGAATTTGTAACTTCAAAGTAGTTTACCACTGGTTGCAAATTCTTGAGACTTTTACTAAATCCTTGATGTTCGTAATGTACTATGAATCACATTTCTAAGCTCTTAATAATATTGTATTGCCTATTATTAGCATTAAAGTCTACATTCTCCAAAATTAATTTGGAATTCTATACATTTTTTTTGAAGGTGTTGGCACTAATTCTAGGAACTCTATTTATCATAATATTCATTCCATTTTCACAACCATGGTGGACTATAAGGGGTTAAAATGTTTTTTTTTTTAATTAGGGTGGGTGGGGTGGGGGGAATACCACCACCCTTGATTTACTAATGAGTTAGGTCCTATTGTACAAGCCCATTTTATTTGAAAATATATGCATTATAATATATAAAATGTAAATATATGTGTATAGAATGTCTCTGGGAATGCTTCGCTCCCAAGTATTTTCTGTAAAATATTTTTTTAAGAATCTTGCAAATTTTGAAGGCCTCGCCGCTTTGCATGATTTGCAGATTTGAAAGTAAAGGATGCTAAAGTCAGTATAGAGTTCATAGTTAAGCAATTGAGTTGCTTTGTCAATTCATTGAGATTGATTACTGTTGGTGGTTGTTGTGCATGTGTCTTGATATCCTTGTGACCATTTGGTTCTAGCCATATAGATTTTTTCTTAATTTTGATTATCTAGGCCCATGGTATAATAATTGAGATACATTGACCTTATTCATATGCATTTTTTCTTGATTTTGATTGTCGGGGCCTAAGGTAGAATAATTGAGATACATTGACCTTATTATTCTACATTATGGTCTTTCTTCATTTTTCATGAATACATTTGAATCACAATAGTGAGTAACTCTCTTTTGTTGCTACCTCATGCTATTTTCCTAGTTTGAATTTTGTATTTTTTATTAAATGAATTGTCCCCACAATTTTTTATTCTTGACCTCTTTGAGTGTTTTGATTGCGAGAGTCTTGGAAGAACCTTGGATAGCACACTCTTATGAAAAACCTGTTTGGGTGCACTCTTTAGGGTATGAAGGAGTGTTCCATGCCTCCATGGGAGGCACTCTCTGAGGTGCACTTTTCTAGTGCTTTTGGAATGAAGACGAGGAAATTAAAGCACTCCCTAAGTGAGCCTAGAGGTTTTCTTAGGTGAGTAAGAGTGCTCTCACCATTAAAAAAATTCTCATGAAGCATTCTTATGCTTAGTGAAATTGCTTTTATAAAAGTTCAGATTTGTAGGGTTTTTTTCATGATAGGCCTAAGGGAGGGTCTTAATATCCCTGCAACTCATAGCTATGGTTTATGGAGAACTTAAAGAGGAGATTAAAGGATGCCATAATCATTATTGTTGAATATATGAGAGGCAAGGTCTATGTCTACTCTTGCTTGTATTTTTTTTCCCTTTGTGTTGAATGCTCTATTTTCATACTCTTCTCATTCATTTTCCTTCATTCTGCTGCAAACTTGCATGATTTTATCATAACACATGTTGGGTATATGTTTTATTCTTCCATATTTTAATGATGGTGTCTATTGGCAATACCAATGATGTGAATGGATTTGAGAATCTTCATGGTGAGGATGGCCCATTCCATGGAGAGGGAATTTTGGCTTTGTGATATATTTAATTTCCATCATAGAGGTATTTGATTTGCTGTTGACCATGGAATGGAATAAACTCCTCATAGAAGATGCTAGATTTCATTTCCAGCCAAATGGCTCTAAGTGCAATCAGATTATGAGATCTATTTTTTGATAGATTTATCTTCAAACCATTTCTTTTTATAGTCTAACTAGGATGACTCTTGCCAAGATTCTTGACCTCAAGCTAGTGGAAGAATAGCCTTTGATAACTCCTTAGTAAAGGATAGCTACATGAATGATATCAAGGATTGGAGACTTGAGAGCCAGGAAATCTACCTAGATCAAAGGGATAACAACAGTAGTTTTTTCCACCAATTTATGAATCATTGCAAGAACATTAAAATTGTTTGGAAAATGCCAAAGGAAGATGGCATGATCATTTTATTCCATGAAAATGCTCAAGGCACTGATAATTTCACACATTTATGTAGAATAGAAAAGGCTGGCTATTGCAGAAGTGGTGTAAATGATGACACTTTTTGTGCAGTTTTGTCAATTTCCTTGGGCTTATTTTATTAAATGAGTCAAGTCAAAGTCTGAGTTTGTCATGCTAGAAGCTATTTGAACTTTGTATATCATTTATAAACATTTTTTGGTCTTCAAAGCAGGTCTGGGCATGGGAAAAAAAAATTATGTTGAGTTGCCTGCATTGAAGTTCCTATTAAAATTCACATCAGACAAAGGTATCCCTAAGATGGAGGTTTATGAGGATTCTTAGATGATACAAAAATGTATAAAAGGAAGCTACAAGAGGACAATAACTTGAAACTACAACCAATTTTGGAACAGGTCAAGTTCATGGAACATAGTTTCTCTAGCATATCATTCCTTCCCATTGATAGGGAAACTTAATATATATGCAGATGAGCTTTCAAAGGGGGGTCTGTATTTGGTAGTCAACATTGAATATATATTTGAGTATCAAAGAGACATATTACAGGTTGAATCTCAACTGGTAATTGAGGTTTAATTTTTTTTTCCTGAAAGCATCTATAGGAGACACAGTTTTACCTTTTATAAGGAATATTATGGGTACTTTTGCATCAAATCAGTGAAAATTAGGGGTTATAGAGGACCTTTAGGATATGGTATTGAATTTTATGTGGAAATTTTTGGTGAGGATTCAGTGAAGGGTTTATCAAAGAAATGAAAGAAATATTTCAAATAATTATCTTAATTTATAACAAAAATTGAAGTATTTTGTTTCCATAGGAATTCTGCTATAGTGGGATTGGGTTCAGTAAAGCTGTAGGGTTGGCCTTACTGTGTTTTAAGGACTCAAAAAATAGTTAGGAATATTTTGGGATGTACTTTGACATGACTTCTTGCATGCTTCAAAGTGAGTTTCTAAAATTATTATTGGCATCAGTGTTGGAGGCCTTAGAGCTACAAGACAGTGCCATGACTTTGAAGTTTTTTCGACCAGATATGTCAGTGGCATGCTTTTGAGAGTCAGAGGGTAACTGCTTACTATTGCTTTAGATTCCTTTGGGAATATTACTAGTGTGGGACTGGGTTCACCTAATATGCAAAGAACAAGTGCTTGGATGTGTATTTGAAGACTCAATGAACAACTAAGTTTCTATTATGGGAATTGTTGGAATTTTGGTATGTGGGATGGAGCATGAGTGGAAGAGAGTCTAAAATCCTTGTGCGCAAATTTTTCTATTAAAATATAAACCCTCTTCCTTTCTTAGTGGCATGGGAAGTTAGGTTGTCCTGAAATGCTCAATAATTTTACGAGAGGTTAATATCTCCCTTCAACAAGCAGTGCCAAGTTTGGTGATCCTTGGTCTTATTCATGAATATATAAGAAAAAATTCCATAATATTACTGTTTCTTGAGTTGCTTTGATATAATTATTTTAAATGTCACTAAAGCTTCTAGTCTCTGGCACTTAATTTTCAACATTTATATACTTCCTCTATTGTTATGTGACATATGTTGATTTTGTAGCTTAGAATCAATACCATATATGTTTCACATGCACATATGCAAAACACTTGTAATGAGAGGAGGGACATTTGATATAGTATTCAATGTTTAGTTATCAATACACAATGATATCTCCATGAGAGAGATATGTAAGGTAGTCGAGCTCCACTGGACAATGAAGCCATATGGAAAATAAATGTGAATTAAATGCTTAAATGACTTCATAAATACTTGTAACTCAAAAGTACTCAGTATCTCCCAATGCATTTTTGGTAGGTCATGTTGGTGGTTGGTACTAGACTTAAATTATGTGCTTCTTCAAGGACAACTTCAATAGTGTGAAACTCTTCTTTTTGACTTGGGTCCTTGTTTTTACCTCAATTCTTAGTTAGGGCTTTGACCTCCTAGATGCTAACTGTGTAGCTTGGCATCATTGCCATATCAAACTTGCATTTTCACATATGCAGAACACTTGTAGGGAGAGGAGAGTCATATGATGTATTATTCAAAGTGTGTAATTTATCCATACATAATGGTATATCTGTGAGAGAGATATGTATGGTAGAGAAGGAACACTACATAATGCAGCCATGAAAAAAGGAAATGTGAGGATTTATGAGAGCCTTAGATTCTGAGCCCATAGGAAGTATGGTATAACTATGTTAATGGACCATTACATATCCTAGTACTTATTGTATTAACAGCCTGAGTTAAGAATCTCTAGAGGTTAGAATGAGGGATATTAACCTGCAAGCCATCTTACCTTCAACTATCTTAACTATGCCACATCAATTTATTGAGTAGCAGATAAACTGGAGTTACCATAACCTTATCCTTAGGAGGTTCCGAGTAGATGTTTGGGTTGGTATAATCCCAGTGTTGAATTCTAGACATATCTGTTAGTTTCTGCTGCACACAAAGAAAACAAGATGGCAATAAATTAATTAATATACTCATGGTTGGCTTCCTATGTATGCAAACACTAGTTTGTAATCAGTCTCTGTTCCGTCCAATTGCACTTCCTGCATACTTACAAGGTGTCACCTTGCTAGGTATAAGGTGTCATTATGACATCATTTATTTTACTATAATTTTGTTTCATGTGATGATTTCTTATGCCAAGTACAACCAACAAAATGATTTTGTTGTTGTGTTGTCACTCCAAAAAAATAACACGAAAGGTGTTGTTATGAAAACATTTCTTTTACTGTAATTCTTATTTATGTAATGATTTTTATGCCAAGAACACCCAGACAAATGATTTTGTTGTATAGGATAAGTTTGTGAGTCAGCTTCATTGTATTGTTACTCCATAAATATAACGCCAAATCCTTGGTTTGAGGACCTAAAGACTCTACAAGTTTTAGGCAAACCCTTGATTTAAGAGCATGTACATACTAAATTCTATGCATCCAAGATTTACTTCATCTAGGAATAAAAATGTTTTTGACAATATATTTATTCCATTACCTACCCAACTATAAGCTAGGTCCCTAAGGCTTCCCAACAATCATGCCATTTCTGGTTGACAGTAACAATTCAAACCAAGCCAAAATAAATAGAGTATTCTCCTCACACTATCAGAAATATAGGTGTATGTTTTTGGGTGCCTCCATGTGCGTAGAATAGACCTCCTTGGGGCTAAGCAGGTCTGAAGTTTGGTTTGTTTGGCATCTCTTTCTATAATTCTGAATTTCCTCCTTATTTTTAACAAGAAAAGCAGAAAAATATGTAAGACTAGTCACCACATATCAACTTTCTTGTTTAATATTTTCCTATAATTAAAATAAATTGTACTGCTTATCTGGAAATTAACGAGTCACTTTTGTGGAACCTGATTACATTTCTTTGTCATGTGCAGAGGCATCCCATTGTATGATCTACCATGCTGCCCATACCTAATAGGATGCATGGTTTATTTATCCATCATAATAGTTTACATTATAATTGACACCTTTGTAATGCCCAGACATTGGTGTTGAATGATTAGTTTACCTGATAATTCTAGTTGTGTCAAATTTGAGTCATCAAGACTATTTTGTACCTAGAGTAATATGATCCCACAAAGAAAATGAGGAATTTTGAGAGCTAACTCATTTGAGTTCACTATTTTAGCATTAAATAATTACAAAATCATATCATAATTCGAGATTGAATATGCAAATGGATCTTCCACTTTTCATGGATCTAGCCAAAATAAAATGACTTATCAAAGATAACTCTTCTCACACAAGATTCGGTAAATGTAACTTAGTGATAATAAATCCTACTAAGTGTAGATATATAATATCGGATAAGGTAATAGTTTCTAGTTAATGTCCACAAATAGCCATGGAAGGGTAAATTATCTACATTGTTTTATGGAGATAAGGGAACTAATCAAAGTCCAAACCCTCTTTTCAAATAATTATATAATATTCTATTTGCTTCATGTAGCTCCATGTTTGGCATAGAGAAGTGCATCTATTGGGTGTGGCACCTAAATTTAAATATTGTTCGAGGGTCCTACAAAATAAATCCAACCTCAAAATCCTAACAAGACCAGGTCAAGGATGGAGGTTGAGTGTAAAGCAAGAAAATTGGTTCATAGGGCCTACGGGTCAATCCTAAGGCTGTCTAGGCTAATGGGGTCTCAAATAAGTTCCTGAGACACAATAACGCTTATGAAAAATATCGTTTACTGTGTATGAAAAATACATAGTAACGCTTATTTACATCACACATTATTTTGTTAAGATGTCCTCACTATTAACATTCCATAATATTCTTGGGCTTTGGTGATGTCCTTAGTACTATCTTTTTCATCATTGACTTCATTATCACTGGATTCTTGATTTCTCCTTTGTTCCTGACTTGGATTTCTTTCTTCTGCTATATTTTTTTACCTCTGTCTTCAATAGGCCATCACACCTCAATTTCGTCTAAATTACCTTGGATATGGTTGTCCTCAAATATAACATCTCTGCTGAGTGTATCTTTTTCCAAATAAATTTTTTTATATCCCATAGACTCTTCATTGTACCCTATCAAAATATACTTCTAACTTTTATCCTCATGCTTATGCACTTTTTAAGAAAAAAATACACAAACATTGCAAAGAAACACTTTGGGATGACTCTCCCATGGTTTCTCACAACTTCATGCTTCTCTAGGTGTAACATTCCTTGCAATTTTTGTTGTACTTATATCAAAAAAATACACTACTGTACTAATTGCTTCAACCCAAAAATTATTTCATACATTTTACCTTTTAGCATTCTCCTCGCGATCTCTACAGCTATCCTTCCTTTGCAAAATTTATTTCTCTGTGAATGCCACAAGACTTGAAATACCTATAAAATATTGAAATTATGGTGTAATATTCACTTGTGGCCTCATGAAAACCTTACATGTAATCAAGGCTATAAGCCTACACAAGTGCAACCGCAACATTTTATTTATTTTTTCATTATTGACTATTTTAGGCTAAGGCCAACGTAGTCAGCTTCCTTACAGCTAGCACCTCACTACTATAAGCGTGAGTAAATACACAATAACCCTTATTTGCATCACACATTCTTTTTTCACGATGTCCTCACTATTAACATTCCAAAATATTCTTGGGCTTTGGTGATGTCCTTAGTACTAGCTTTGTCATCATTGACTTCATTATCACTCAATTCTTGATTGCTCCTTTGTTCTTGACTTGGACTGCTTTCTTTCGCTACCTTTTTACCTCTGTCTTCAATAGGCCATGACACTTCAATTTCATCTGAATTACCCTGGATATAGTCTTCCTAAAATATAACATCTCTGCTGAGTGTATATTTTTCCAAATAAAAAATCTGATATCCCATAGACTCTTAATTGCACCCTATCAAAATATACTTCTTACTTTTATCCTGATGCTAATGCACTTTTTTAATCAACAAGTATACAAGAATTGCAAAGAAACACTTTGGGATGACTCTCCCATGGCTTCTCATCACTTCAAGCTTCTCTAGGTGTAGCGTTAATTTCAATTTTTAGTGTACTTATATCAAAAAAATACATTGTTGTACTAATTTCTTCAACTTAAAAATTATTGATAGATTTTACTTTTTAGCATTCTCCTCACCATCTCTACAATTGTCCTTCCTTTGCAACATTTTTTTATTTCTGAATTCCACGAGACTTGCAATACCTATAAAATATTGAAATGATGGTGTAATATTCACTTGTGGCCTCATGCCAACCTTACATGTAATCAAAGGCTATAAGCCTACACATGTGAAACCGCAACATTTTATTGTATCTTTTAAATATTGAATATTTTAGGCTAAGGCCAATGTAGTCAGCTTCCTTGGAGCTAGCACCCCACTAATATAAGTCTGAGTAAATACATAATAACCCTCATTTGCATCACACATTCTTTTGTCAAGATGTCATCACTATTAACATTCCAGAATCTTCTTGGGCTTTGGTGATGTCCTTAGTACTATCTTTGTCATCATTAACTTCATTATCACTAGATTCTTGATTGCTCCTTTGTTCTTGACTTGGACTACTTTATTCTGCTACCTTTTTACCTTTGTCTTCAATAGGCCATGGAAATTCAGTTTCATCTTAAGTTCACTGGATATTGTCGCCCTCAAATATAATATATCTACTGAGTGTATCTTTTTCCAAATGAAAAATTTGATATCCCATAGGCTCTTCATAGTACCCTATCCAAATATACTTCTAACTTTTATCCTCATGCTTATGCTCTTTTTTAAGAAACAAGTACATAAGCATTGCAAAGAAACACTTTGGGATGACTCTCCCATGGTTTGTCACCACTTCATGCTTCTCTAGGTGTAACATTACTTGCAGTTTTTGTTGTAATTCTATCAACAAAATACACTGTTATACTAATTGCTTCAACCCAAAAATTATTTGATAGATTTTACCTTTTAGCATTCTCTTGGCCATCTCTACAACTATCCTTCCTTTGCAACATTTCTTTCTCTGTGAATGCCATGAGACTTGCAATACTTATAAAATATTGAAATGATGGTGTAATATTCACTTGTGGCCTCATGCCCACCTTACATGCAATCAGGGCTATAAGCATACACATGTGCAACCGAAACATGTTATTGTATTTTTTCAATATTGACTATTTTAGGCTAAGGACAACCTAGTCAGCTTCCTTGGAGCTAGAACCCCACTACTATAAGTGTGGGTAAATACACAATAACCCTTATTTTCATCACAAATTCTTTTTTCATGCGCTAAGTGTTGTCTTATGTGATTCTTTAGCTTATGGGCACCTACATCTCATGTTTCTCATGTTCATGGGTTCATCTTCTCTCCTCCTTGGATTTATTTTTTTTGCTGATTTATGGTTTGTTGGTTGTTTACACTCAATCCTTTTTTATCTCTTGTAATATCAACATGGTATCAAAGCAGGTGTGAACTTGCATATTTGGATTATCTCATTTCTTCGAGGGTTTTCTAGAGATTTTCCCAAGGTTTCACCCATCTTCAATGGCACACTGCAATGCTGATCTAGAGTTGGTTCAGAATCATATTTTCTAAGGTTTCTTCCTTTGAGAGCTTCCAAGTAAGGCTCACTTTTTACTATTTTAATCAAGGGAATTTCTTAGTGATGTAATTTCTTGGGTTAATTAGTCAATTTGTTAGACTAATGGCCAATCGCATTGCCCCAAGGGTTGCAGGACTAGGGTTCTTAGAGCATCTTCATTTTAGAGTTTCAAACCCTTCTTTCATGCACACCTTCTTAGGTGTATGCAAGGGATCTCTTAACCCCCTTTATCTTCAAATTTATACTTTTCCCTAATAAAAGTGGCTGCTTATTCTTGGGTAGATTTTATTTAGGATTAATAGTTTCCAAATATGATCTTATAGATGATGCTACTAACACACATTTATATGCACATATCTTACTGTAATATGCATGTTGGGCTCTACCAATTTTCGGATATGATTATTTGTCTCATTCATCATTGGAGACTTTCCTTATTTTTTAGGAAATTGTTGTTTTATAGTGGATGCCATGGTTGATGATGTGAGGCATATGTAGAAAAATTTAACTAGCTGGCAGCCTTCACAGTTTTAAGTTTTTGCTCAAATATATTTCCGACAGTCCCAAACTAGAAGGTTTGATATAAAACTTTAGGATGCAATTTATTTGGATCGTTTAAGCTATCTCTACACTTCAATCTTCTAGTTGATATGAAATCATAACCAAGTAGCACACACACAAATTTACACTTTTACACAGTTATTTTTCATCAACTAACCCTGGAAAAACTCACAAGGGGAAAACCAGTTCTTCAGGAGGATTTTTATTGCTTCATAAGGAAATAAATATGCAGAAAACCACATAGACTTATCTCTCTTTTTGTAGTTGATATCACTGCCTAGGTTTACTTAGATATTTGAGCCCCACATAATCATGTAACTGAGGCTATGATTTGCCTTATATTTTGTGCATAATGTCATCCAATAGTACCTCGAAATATGTTTGAGACCGAGCTGAAATTTCTAGAAAATTTGTGGCTCATTCCTCTCCTTGCTGCCTTGGGGTCTTCACTGTAGAAGATTTTGAAGAATGTAGCTAGGTTCGATCTTCATAAATGTATTTGAGTCATTATGTAATGTACTTATCAAAAGAGTGATTATTATTATTATTATTATTATTATTATTATTATTGCAATCACTTATTAAAGCATGGGTTTCATGTTTAGGTCATATTTTATTAGTCAAAGTCCCCATTGTGGACTCGTAGAATTTGTAATGAGTCATTTTATTGTATTTTTTCATATTGACTATTTTAGACTAAGGCCAACCTAGTGAGCTTCCTTGGAGCTAGCACCCCACTACTATAAGTGTGAGTAAATACACATTAACCCTTATTTTCATCACAAATTCTGTTTTCATGAGCTAAGTGTTGTCTTATGTGATTCTTTAGCTTATGGGCACCTACATCTTGTGTTTCTCATGTTCATGGGTTCATCTTCTCTCCTCTTTGTGTTTATGAATTTTGCTTATTTATGGTTTGTTGTCTATTTACATTCAATCCCTGTTTATCTCTTGTAATCTCAACATGGTATCAAAGAATGTGTGAACTTTCCTCTTTGAATTATCTCATTTATTCGAGGGTTTTCTAGATTTTTTCCTAGGGTTTCCCCCATTTTCAATGGCACACTACAATGCTGATCCAAAAGTGGTTCAGAATCATCTTTTCGAAGGTTTCTTCATTTTAGAGCTTCCAAGCAAGGCTCACTTTTTACTATTTTTATCAAGGGAATTGCTTAGTAATGGAATTTATTGGGTTAATTATTCGATATGTTAGACTAATGGCCAATGGAATTGCCCCAAGGGTTGCAAGACTAGGGTTTTTAGATCATCTTCATTTTAGAGTTTTAAACCCTTCTTTCATGCAAAACTTCTTA